>CAUYQU010083929.1:0-15568 GCA_963574635.1 Cheracebus regulus | reverse complement strand
GCCGAGCCCGACTAAAAGGGCATCCAGTCCCATATACTCCACACCGAGAAGCGCCGCACCGGCCAAAAGAGTCGCGCTGGCGACCCGTGTGGCTCCCTCCCTGGGAATCTCCCAGTTTGTGGGCATCAAAAATTCACCTGCAATTGCGGCATCCACTCGCTCTCTGCACTTTCCCTGGGTGCTACAATCCTGAGCTGCTGCTACGCGGCCATCTTGGATCTCTCTCCGCCCAGTGATGTTTTTTCTGTTTCTTAGTTTTCCTTTGGCGGATGCCCGTTCCCCACAGAGCCGGACCTTCCTGGGTTCGCTGTGCTTGCTGTGAAACTCTCAGTCCTCAGCACTTCCAATTGCTGTTTTCTTTGTGGGGATGGGACCAGCCAAGCCCGTCTGTCCTGTATGCTCCACACCGAGAAGCGCCACGCTGGGGCACTGGCAAAACAGCTGCGCCGGCCAAAAGAGTCGCGCTGGCGACCCGTGTGGCTCCTCTGCCAGGAATCTCCCGGTCTGTGGGCAACAAAAATTCGTCGGAAAGTGCAGCGTCCACTCGCTCTCTGCGCTTGCACTGGGAGCTACATTTCTGAGCTGTTGCTAATCGGCCATCTTGGATCTCTCCGTTATCATTGTTATTAAACACAGATAGATAGTCTTCAAGTTACATGTATTTAGATAGCCATATAATTTAGTGTCCAAACCAGGACATTTTTGAGAGTAGCAGGGACTGCTATTAATAATCATGCCCAGTCAACAATGTTTTTTCTTTGTTTTGATATGGGGTCTCAGGCTGGAGTGCAGTGGTGCAATCTCCACTCACTGCAACCTCCACCGCCCCAGGTTCAAGCAATCTTCCCACCTCAGCCTCCTGAGTAGCTGGGACCATAGGCACACACCACCATATGCAGCTGATTTTTGTATTTCCTTGTAGAGACGAGGTCTCCCTATATTGCCCAGGCGGGTCTTAGACTCCTGGGCTCCAGTGATTCTCCTGCGTCAGCCTCCCAATGTGCTGGGATTACAGGTGTGAGGCACCATGCCTGTCTGAGAACAATGGTTTTAAACCAGGATGATTCTCAGTCAAACCTGGATGGATGCTCAGGCTGCATTTATTTGACTTGCACACGTTCGGCCTAATCAAGTCAAGGTTGTGAAATGATCCTTTGCTTCCCAGTCCTCAGTGCTCCCATCTGACTTCACCCTCCAGTTACCTCTCCTCCACCCCACCCAGGCTTCCTATCCCCTGTAGAATAGAAATGCTAAGTTCCTTGACTGGCACTTGGTGCTTGCTACAGCCTGGCAGCATGTTGCTGACTGCAGCCTCAGTGTGTCACGGATGACAGTTGAGCTCATGAATCTGTTTAAGTTTCTCCTGTGGTCTCCTCTGTCCCGGACGCCCTCCCACCCTTTTACTTTGGTTCAATATCCCACACATCTTTCAATACCAACTCAGAAATCATCTCTTTTGAGAACTTCCCCATTCCCTCCCCTCTGACTGCCCCCTGCCTCGGCCTTAATTTCTATCCCAACACTCTGCTAGGGATTTGTTTTACTTTTATAGCCCCTATATGTTGTTACTTCCTTATATTCAGGCTCCTCACTAAATCATGAATTTTCTTACCTATCAGAGACATAATTTTCCATTTACTGTTTTAGGGGTTTTGTTTTTGTTTGAAGATCATTCATGATAGAGAGACTAGAGAGAAATCGGGAGTTCATGGTTCTGCTTCCATTATCCCTGCGTTACTGTGTCTGCCGCAAAGAGCAGACCCTGTGTTTCCACGTGCTTCTGACTGTGAACGTAGCCAAAAGTGGTTTTAGCCAAAAGTGGTTTTCCACGTGCTTCTGACTGAACTTAGCCAAAAGTTGTCCTTCACAACTGTTTTGCAAGCCTCACTGTTTTGGGGTTTCTAACTTCCTCATGTTTTCATAGATTTATGCTTGTTTTCAAATTTGTCATGAAACATGTTAGAAACATGTCTGTTTCTAACTAAATATTACTTATAATTATAAGCCATCTCCTTAAAAGAACACTGGTGGTTTTCCACACTGGAGAGTTGTCAGCCTTTCCTTTTTACTCTTGAATCGGATAGTTGATGAATGCCCCATGATAGACGGAGAGACTTGTTTTGGAACTGCCTGTCCCATATTGTTGTCCGTGACCTGAGACTCAGACTATCTTTCTTTGATCACGTTGAAATCTACTTTTTAAAAAGTAGAAGATGTTTGTCTCACTGTTTCTGGTATATGCATCATTTCCAAGGTCAAGTCACTTTGTCCCAAGGTTTCAGTCACATCCATTTCACTGCACACGGTTCTTCCTTGCTCCTGAGAGGCAAAGCCAGGCAGCAATTATCCGGGCTTCCTTAACTTTCTTAGCAAGGCAAGTCAATTCTGCTTTTAGAGGCTGGGAGCAGTGGCTCATGCCTATAATCTCAGCACTTTGGGAGGCTGAGGTCGCGGATCACCTGAGGTCAGGAGTTTGAGACCAGCCTGGCCAACATGGTGAAACCCCGTCTCTACTAAAAATACAAAAATAAGCCAGTGCGGTGGCAGGTGCCTGTAATCCCAGCCACTTGGAAGGCTGAGGCAGGAGAATCGCTTGAACCTGGGAGAGGGGTGGGTTGCAGTGAACTGAGATCACACCACTACACTCTAGCCTGGACAGTAGAGTGAGACTCTGTCTCAAAAAAAAAATTCTGCTTTTAGAAAATGATCAGCATTTAACAATAAGATTGCTGACAGATATCTGCATAATAATAGATGCATTTGCAGAATTATAAACACAACCACTTTATAAAATAGTAGTTAATGTTTTCATTTTATAGGAAAGAAAATAGAAGCTCAACAAAGTTCAGTAGCTTGTTGACAGACACGGGCCTGCTTAGTGAGGCTGGCTGTGAACCAGGTCTGCTGGACTCCACAGCCCTTTCAGCTATACTCAACAGTCTCCTGTTATAGTTGTTCAATCTCTCTTCCCCTTCTCATTCCTCTCCCTCCACTCTCAGCTCTTTTATGACTAGTTGTATGATCCACATTAAGAACACATCACCGCC
This sequence comes from Cheracebus regulus, assembly GCA_963574635.1. Classification (NCBI taxonomy): domain Eukaryota; kingdom Metazoa; phylum Chordata; class Mammalia; order Primates; family Pitheciidae; genus Cheracebus; species Cheracebus regulus. The sequence continues at coordinate 12,521 of CAUYQU010083929.1, read as the reverse complement.
GGCCATGGTGGCTGACGCCTGTAATCCCAGCACTTTGGGAGGCCAAGGCAGATGGATCACCTGAGGTCAGGAGTTCAAGATCAGCCTGACTAACAAGGTGAAACCCTGTTTCTACTAAAAATACAAAAATTAGCTGGGTATGGTGGCAGGCACCAGTAGTCCCAGCTACCCAGGAAGCCGAGACAGGAGAATTGCTTGAACCTGGAAGGCGGAGGTTGCAGTAAACTGAGATCATGCCACTGCACTCCAGCCTGGGTGACCAAGCAAGGCTCCATCTCAAAAAACAAACACACACAAAAAAACCAAAAACACATCACATAGGGAAGAAGTGTATTATGTATTTACAAATTGTAGTCCTGGAGGATGCTAATATTGTTAAAACAAAAAAACTTGATACAAAGTAAGTTTAACAGTTTATTTGAGCCAAGGATGACTGATGCACTCACAACCAGAAGGGGTTTAGTGAGCAGCAAGATTCTCTAGACCAAACACCCAAGAGAGGTAGAGGAATTACCCGATGGGCTACAGCTAGGCGTTTTGCCTTATTTGGGTATAATTCAGTGGTTAGAGGTTAGTTAGTGGTTTCTCATAGGTTAAGCTTAAGTTTTGTTTTACTGTTTTTTATGTTGAATTGGGTTTTGGCCTGCTTAGGGGCTCTGGTTACAGTGACAACCTCAGGCTAATGGCCTCAGTATTTGCTTTAAAGATATATATTGGCGGGGCACTGCGGCTCACACCTGTAATCCTAGCACTTTGGGAGGCCGAGGCAGGTGGATTGCCTGAGCTTAGGAGTTTGAGACCAGCCTGGGCAACATGGTAAAACCCTGTCAATACTAAAAAAATATATACAAAAAATTAGCCAGGTGTGGTGGGGCGCATCTGTAGTCCCAGCTACTCGAGAGGCTGAAGGATGAGAATCGCTTGAACCCAGGAGGAGGCAGACGTTGCAGTGAGCCGAGATCACACCATTGCACTCCAGCCCAGATGGCAGAGCGAGACTCTTTGTCAAAAAAAGAAAAAAAGTTACCTATTGTGCATTGCATTGAATAGGGCTCTATGGTTAAATAAGCTAAGCTTAACAGAGTTAATCAGGATTTCTTCTTTAACTTTAAAATCTTTAAGAAATCTGACTGTGCTAATATGTATTTTGAATCTTCAAAAGAATGTACAATGAATCCCAAATTCAATTGACTATAGATCCCTTATTTCACAAACACCTCATGCAACTGATGGTATATTTACCAAAAGCTGGGGAGAATTTTCATAACATTTAAGAGCATGGACTTTGGGATCAGGGAGACTTGTCCTCAAATCTTGGCTTGGAGCTATACTCGTTGTGTGACCTTGAATAGAGGACGTAACCTAAGGGTTTGTTTACTGATCTAGCAAGTGATTAAAATGCTCAGTCTGGAAAGTTATGAAGATTGCACAAGATGCATATAAAGCTTTATTGTTCATTGCCATCATCATCAAACACCAGTTAATATGTAAAGCACTCGGAGCAGTACTTGACACACAAGATATAGATCTGATTTTTGTCAGTTGTCTACACTATACTACAATGGTAATTTTTTTTCTTTTGTTGTCACCATTATTCTTACCAATCTGCTGTTGCTCTCAGGCAGGTTTGCAGATTTCTATACAGGTATAGATCATCTTCTTAACATGGACTGCTGTTGGTTATGGCTATTAGGTTTAAATCCTGGCTTTAGCGCTTGTCACTAGTTTTGGGTAAGTTATTTAACATCTGTAAGTGTTAGTTTCTTATCTGTGAACATGAAGATAATGACAATACCTCCTTCAAGGCTTATGATAAGGATTAAATATTATTGTGTATATCAGTTTCTTAACCCAGTGCTTGGCATATAACAAGAACTCAAAACCTCTTCCTAAGTTCGTTTTACAGTCCATGGATTTAGTGTGCTGATGTTCTAACTGGATATGTAAATCATCATCATCATCATAGCTATCTCATTTTTCTTTTCTTTCTTTCTTTTTCTTTTTTAAGTACAGAGGCTCGTTCTGTCACCCAGGCTAGAGTGCAGTGGTGTGATCTTGGCTCACTGCAACCTCCACCTCCTAGGTTCAAGTGATTCTCCTGCCTCAGCCTTCTAAGTAGTGGAGATTACAGGTGCACATCAGCATGCCCAGCTAATTTTTGTATTTTTAGTAGAGACGGGGTTTCACCGTGTTGGCCAGGCCGGTCTTGAACTCCTGACCTCAAATGATCTACCCGCCTCGGCCTCCCAAAGTGCTGAGATTACAGACGTGAGCCACTGTACCTGGCCCTAGCTCATTTTTCTAACCATGATTTAGATACATTAACCCAATCTTTGTACCAGCCTTGTGACATAAGTACTATTGTTGTTATATTGTAAATGAGGAAATTGAGTCACAGAGAGGTTAATTAAATATCTGCCCAAGTCACATACCCCATAAGTGGCAGAGCCAAAATTCTGCTCTGGGTAATCCGTCTGGAGGTAGTGCTCCGAAAGCTGGAGAAAGTGTCTCTTAGTTACTGTCTTATATCTAGGAGCTCCACTGGGCTTTGCCAAGGTATCAGTTTATTTTAGAATTTTCTATCACCTGTGAAGAGTTCCTTAGACTGTAGGTAACTTAGGCAAAGTTGTTGACATGACTTATAAAAATTAAAGTGGTTTACTTGAATTCCAGTCCTAATGGTGGGTGACCTTGCCTCAAGATGAAGGTAGTGACAACGTACTTACAAGCAGGATTGATATTTTCCTCAACCAAAGGGCTTTAGATTTGCTCAAATGATTGACAACACTGGGGCTCAGAGATCTGGCCTCTGAGTATGGAAAAAGATGACTTTGACTTCTGATGTTACAAAAGACAGATGTCCTCAGTTGACCACCATAATTGAAGAAATATACCATGACCTCTCTATCCTTTGTTAGTTGAGCAATTATTATGTGCTAGCACTGGGATATTGCAATTCACAAGACAAACAGCAGTTGGTCCTCCTGGAGCTACAATCCAGAGCTAAAAACATAAGACAAATAAGTATAGGGAGAAATTTGTTGGCAGGTCAGTGATCATGGAAACCCTGGAAATCCATGAAATCCCCTGAAGAGACAGTGTTAAATGAAGAGTGGTATTAGAGCTGCCGAGAAGAGGTGGAGCCTTGGAGAAGACAAACATTAGGAAAACAAGAAAACCTGGGAAGAGGACGTGAGAACCCAGAGAGCACTGCCAGCAGGGCAGGGTCAGCTATGATGGATGAACTCTCCGGAGAAACCAAGGAACCTGAGGACTGAAATGGGCCTGCTGGGGCCCCACAGCGAGCTCCAGGCACCTGTGCCTCTTCCATGCAGCATCTCAACCTGTGACCTGTTTGTTGGAGTGATGTCAAGGATGTTTTCCAAAACTGATGTTTTGACTTTGGCCATGTTGATATTGAGCTATCATTTCTGACAAGAAATAGTCAAAATATACTTGATAGGTTGTGATTAAAATTCAAGGTGGAGGTTACTGATGGAAATTACTGATGTACTAAATAGTAAAATAGACACACACACACACACACACACACACACATACACATGCACACACAAACACAAATCTTTCCCCAAGTAACTAATTTAATGTCTGTTGGTCCATCGATGTGGAAATATATTTTACAATCTGGACTCTTCACTGGCTAAGTAGCCTTTTCTGCCTGTCTCAAAAAAAAGGTTCACATCAGATTAATAGTAAACTTAGTCCATTTTAGATTAAATGCTATTAGTTCTATAGTTGTATAGCATTTAAATACAGGCCAGTCACTTTGGCTCACGCAGCTGAGTCTGAATGGATGAGAAGCAGCACACGGGATGGCACAGACAGGAAACTACTTCTGTGGAGTTTCTGAAAGTATCAAAGCTTGAAGGAGATCTTTACATGACCAAACCAGGGGCGGGACGAGCCTGCCTTGTATTGTTAGGTCTATTTCACTGTTTTAATTGTGGTCACTTTTCATAAGCTAATAGGAAGATGAAGCACATGACCAACATCAAAAGTACTACTTGGTGAAATAAACTTTAGACTACTTACTAAAAATATTCTAGGCCAGACACGGTGGCTCACACCTGTAATTCTAGCAGTCTGGGAGGTCGAGATGGGTGAATCACTTGAGCCCAGGAGTTTGAGACCAGCCTGGGCAACATAGTAAAGCCCCCATCTCTACAAAAAAGTGTTTTAAAAAATTAGCCAGGTGTGGTGACATGCACCTGTGGTCCCAACTACTTAGGAGGCTGAGGTGGAAGAATCACTTGAGCCCAGGAGGTTGAGGCTACGGTGAGCCGTGATCCCACCACTGCACTCTAGCATGGGCAACAGAGCCAGACCCTGTCTCAAAATAAAAGGAAAGAAAGAAAATAAATAAATAAAATATTCTGTTACAAACCTTAGGATAGCATTTAACTCCTGGTGGCCAAATATATAATTTGATTGAAAACAATGAGGTTTTTCTTCTGCTTGGTTTTAGTAGCTTTTTGTCTTCAGCAAAAACTTCTTTGAGTCTCTTTCTTGCTGTGTCCCTAATGTATGACTTCAGAAGGTCATTCTTTGTTTGAAGTTTGAAACAAGCACTGCAGTTGCTGGCAGCTATGGTGCCTTACTGGAGACAAAGCCTTCTTCATGTTTGTCTAAAGGGGTGGGTCTATGGTTGGAGAACTTGACCTCTTGTTTTAACTGCCCAGTCTAGTTTCCCTCTTACCTCCTCTCACTACACCCTATTCTTCCTTTACCTGTGTTTTCCAGTTCTACCTGTCACTGGTAATTGTCTATTTGTTTAATTACTCCTAAGTAATTCCATCTCCACTGCCTGGCTAAAAGCTCTGGCAGGGAGGGGCTTGTTTGTGGACTTCCCCACTATGTGCGCAGCTCCTAAAAGTACCTGGCACAAAGTAAACACTCACATACCAAAAGTCCCTGGACAGCTTCTACAGTAGAGAGGGTATTGGTGATAATACCCTGACAGGAAGTAGTCTCTGCGCGTCCCGTTTCTCCAATAAAGCAGCATCAATCGAATTGACCAACAAAATGTGCTTGCAGCTGGGTGCGGTGGCTCATGCTTGTAATCCCAGCACTTTGAGAGGCCGAGGTGGGCAGATTACTTGAGGCCAGGAGTTCGAGACCAGCCCTGGCAACATGGTGAATCCCCGTCTCCACTAAAATTACAAAAATTAGCTGGGCACAGTGGCACACACCTCCTCAGGAGGCTGAGAAAGGAGAATTGCTTGAACCCAGGAGGTGGAGGTTACAGTAGCTGAGATCGCACCACTGCACTCCAGCCTGGACAACAAAGCGAGACCCTGTCTCCAAAAAAAAAAAAAAGTGCTTGCCTTTGCCCTGGATATCTGTTTTCTTTCCATGAAGAGTCTAAGCAGGAAAATGGTAAGGGCTAAGCTGCCTGCTTCTTCAGAAGGCATGAATGTAGCACCAACAGTGAAAGGAAAGAAACAGCAATGCATTCATTCATTTCACAATTACATTGAACACAGATTATGTAAGATGTGGTATGTTAGGCCTAGGGGAACAAAAGTGAAGGAGAGATCTAGAATCTCATAATGATAATGCAACAACAAGTTATAGAAGTAGAAGTTTAAACCAAGTATTAGCGAGCACGAAGGCAGGAGTGATGACCCGAGGGGTAAGTGGGACAGGACACCAGAGAGGAAGGGATGTCTGACGTGGCTATTGAAGGATGGACTGGGGGGTTTGATCCTGAGGGGAATCAGAAGAAATTCCAGTAACAAATGGAACCTACAGTTCAGCCCTCTGTATCTTTGAAGAAAGTATCTGAAGGAGACAACTACCCGGGCAAGACAGACAAGCTGTGTAAGCAGAGTGTGTACAAAGACACAAAATACAGGAATGTGAGTAGGTAAAGGGTGTTTGGCCAGTGTGGATGTCAGAGCAGAGAATGTGTAAGTTCCATAATCCCTGGATGTCATAGCTGCTTTAAAAATTCCTCTCAGAAGTATAATTTCTTCAGTAAATTAGAACTGAATTGTTTTATTATAAAAGGTAATCATGCTATATAAATTTTTTTAAATGGGGAAAAAAATCACCTATAGTCTCACCGTAATACAACCATGATTTCTTTTTGTATATATGTTGTCTTGTTTTTGTTAGATTGAATATGCACTACTAATGGTAGAATTCTACCAGAAGGATTTGTCGAATGACTGCATATTATTTCCATCTTTTGTAATGGAGGCACTAGAGCTAGCATCATTTTTAAACCTAATTATTCTCCTACCAAAAATTTAGACTGTTCAGTTACTTGCCACCATAAATAATGTTACAGTGAACATATTGTGTAATCAGCTTTTTAAGGATTTTTCTCAAAAGATTCTTAAAAAGTAGAACTACTAGATCAAAGTCTATAAATATTTTTGCAGGTCCTATTACAAATGTTTAAGTTATTTTCCAATTTATAGCAATGTGCAAGAATGTGGTTGTGCTACACTGTTTTCCAGCAGGAACCATTGTAATTGATTTTTTTTTAACTTGTTACTTCAGTAGCTTAAATGGTTAGTTACCTTGTTTAATTGGAATCTGTTTGAAAAGAGTTGACATTAAAATTCTTGTTTATTCCTTCGTTGAATATTTATTGCATATCACTTTGCACCAGCACTATTCGGGGGAGAGAACAGTAAACAAGTGTATTTCTTGTGCTCATACTCTATATTCTTAAAGAAATATTCATTAAAAAAAAATGTTTGAGAGGCTAAATATTTTCCCCAACCTCATGCAGCTGGCAAGTGGGTACAAGGAGATTGGAAAGTAGTCTGTTTTACTCTTACAGTCTTTCTAATTTTCTATACACCCTGAGAAGGAAATACAGGACTCTTTTTTTTTCTGAGGTGGAGTTTGGCTGTCGCCCAGTCTGGAGTGCAGTGGCTCTATCTCCCCTCATTGCAATCTCTGCCTCCTGGGTTCAAGTAGTTCTCTTGCCTCAGCCTCCTGAGTAGCAGGGATTACAGGCACACGCCATTACACCCAGCTAATTTTGAAATATAAGGGCTGGGTATGGTGGTCATGCCTGTAATCCCAGCACTTTGGGAGGCTGAGGTGGGCGGATCACCTGAGATCGGGAGTTTGAGACCAGTCTGGTCAATGTGGTGAGCTCTCGTCTCTACTAAAAATACAAAAATTTCCTGGACGTGGTGGCAGATGCCTGTAGTCCCAGCTACTCTGAAGGCTGAAGCAGGAGAATCTCTTGAACCCGGGAGGTGGAGCTTGTAGTGAGCTGAGATCGTGCCACTGCACTCTAGCTTGGGTGACAAAGCCAGACTCCATCTCAGAAAAAAAAAAGATTTTTAAGCAAGGTGCCTATTCCTCCAACTAAAGTGCTACTAAGCTTAATCTAATGGTGATGCCATTGCTAATACTCAGAACAGGTCTAAAATGCATCCTTAGAAATGTTACTCCAAGTCATTTCATGAGGTACATGTGAATATCAGTCTTACTGCTTTATAGTTTTTGCCTTGTTATGAGCAAAATGCTATCCTCAACTTCACTACAACTTATTATCTAGAAGAACTTTGGCTTTTCCAGATATCAAATTCAGCTTCAGGCAAGGAGCATTTGTCCCCACTAAGGATGGTCAAGTATGGAACCAAAGTCTCTGAAAACAGTTCTGCTGTTTAAAGCAAAACAGAACTTTAGTCAGTGGTAGCCACGTTAGATCACGTATGTGAACTCCCCGCTTTTTTGCAAAGGTGAAGATGTTTATGTGCTTTCAAAGTGCTTTGGTTTTCAGGTTATGTGAGGATTGACAGCTTCTACCTCTGCTTGGGTCTGGAGTCCTGCATGTCCAGAGCTCCTGTACGTTACCAACAAGGGTTTAACCTGTCAGCCCCAAGGATAAGGGCCAGTACCTTTAGCGTTGCCCATGACCCTTAGCACAGTACTGGACACTTTCATAACACCGAGTTATAAATAGCCTACTTCCTGGTATTTGAGTGTGGATAGTGCTATCCTTGGTGAAGGGTGAGGAGGACAGCATTTAGGCAGCTTGGACTTTCTCTCATATAGATATAAATATATTAATACATATTTTATATAAAAATATTATATGATCTCATTAACCTTTTTTTCCTTTAATCTTTTAACTCCAAACCAGTAATGATCTCAGAAAAATTAATCCTTCCATTTATTTTGTTATTTCCCCCAAGAGTGACTATTATTACCTCTGGCAGGACTATACTCAAATCAAGGAAAATAAAATCTGTTTTGAAGGGAAAAGAAATCCTAAAAAGAAACAAGTGCATCAGCTCTGCAGTCCTTGAGAAGATCTAATAAATTCCTTTAATGTCTGCATAATCTCCATGTCCATGTCCATTTTCCTCTTTCTTTATTCTTTTTTTTGAAATGGAGTTTTGCTCTTATTGCCCAGGCTAGAGTGCAGTCACGCAATCTCAACTCACTGCAACCTCCGCCTCCCAGGTTCAAGCAATTCCTGTGCCTCAGCCTCCTGAGTAGCTGGGATTACAGGAGTCCACCACCACGCCCAGCTAATTTTTGTATTTTTAGTGGAGATGGGGTTTCACCGTGTTGGTCAGGCTGGCCACGAACTTCTGACCTCAGGTGTTCCACCCGCCTCAGTCTCCCAACCTGAGCCACTGCACACAGCCTCCATATTCATTTTCGTTGTTCTCTAATTCAACTGTTTCTATGTATTAACATAGTTTAAAATGTAAAACAAAACTGAACCATCACATTTCTAAGTTTATGCCTTGGTTCTGTTTGTTGTCCAGGTTAGGGGATAGAACATGGTCAATTATGCATATTATTGTTTGTATGAAAATATGTGATAGAACTTTTTTTTTTTTTGAGATGGAGTTTCACTCTCGTTGCCCAGGCTGGCGTGCAATGGCATGATATTGGCCCATCACAACCTCTGCCTCCTGGGTTCAAGTGATTCTCCTGCCTCAGCCTCCCAAGTAGCTGGGATTACAGGCGCACACCACGCCCAGCTGATTTTGTACTTCATATTAGAGACGAGGTTTCTCCGTGTTGGTCAGGCTGGTCTCAAATTCCCGGCCTTAGGTGATTCTTCCACCTCAGCTTCCCAAATTGCTGCAATTACAGGTTTGAGCCACCACACTCAGCCAGGATGTGACTGAACTTTCAGACAGCCAGCTTGACAGCAAAAGACTGACCTGCACGTGTTATTTTTAGCCCGCATTGCATATTAAACATTTTTTAACTCATTGCCAACACTGAAAGTTACAGACATTTCACACAGTCTGGGGTTTCTACTTCTCTTGAAAAATTGCCATCTGGCAACAGGAGGCCAGCATCTCCATGTCACACAATTGCCTGTGACTGAGCAGCAGCTGCTTTTCCTTAGGGCATTGTTTCTCTAGTTTACCACAAGACTCCCTACTCCCCGATATGGCACCTGTTTTCCTCATTTGCATTAGTTGCCCTGGCCCCTAAAGACATGAGTTTATGACCTATATTCTACAGGAAGCTCCTTGAATGTTTCCTGTAATTAACAAATATTTATTGAATTACTTTCATTTTCACAAGTGTTCCAGATGGTTCTTGTGCTTGAGAGATTCAGAATCTATTTGAGAAGATGAAACGTACTGTGCAGCGAGCAAAATAATACAGGAGCCATAAGCCTAGAGATGCCGGGAGGCAAGCCGGTACATGGGTAATTTTCAAATGGGCGGTATAGCTTTCAAGGCTATGAACTCTGAGGGGTGAAAACTGAGCTGCCATGGTATTGGGAGTTTCAGATTGAAGCTGTACCTTGAAGAATGGGTCAGAATAGTATTGCCCAGGGGCCAAGGGAAGCATGGCATAGGTAGTAGAGGAGAAAAAAATAACAAACCATGAACAAAACCGAGTTGGTAGGAATGAGCATGGGAAGGAGGCCTATTTGGTTGGATTAAAGGAGTACAGGCTATCTCTCATCAGGGAAAGCTTCTGAGCCCCGCCCTGTAATTCTCACCATTATTGTCCATTAACTTTACGGTCGTTCAGGAGATGCCCAAACAGAAAGGCAGCAAGCAGTTTGTGTAAATACCAGCCCACTTCTTTTTATGCAAAGCATGTTTTCCACTTTCTTAAAACTCCTTCATGTTACTTACTCCTTCCTAGCTCTCCCTCCCCCAAGAAAAAATGGGGAAGAGACCTTGATTCCTGGTATATTAATGCCTCTAGAATCAACTAGGAAAACTTGGTGTGAGAAAGACGACAGGAAAAGTGAGAAAAAGAGAAGTGGGTTATGAAATTAGGAAAAAATGCAAAGGAAGTGTGGAAAGTTTAGCATGTATGACAAAATTTCTGGAAGGGCCCAGGATCACCCAACGCTTTTGCATAAAACCTAGGACCCCCATGTGAAGAACCTTAACCTCAAATCTCCTTCAGGATACTTTAGGCTTATTCCTCGAGTCCCTTGGAACCCCTTAGATCATTGGGATGGCTTTGCGTGTCCATGCCCCAGTATTTAGTATCACATAGAACTTATGCAAGCAAAATCAGTGCAGCCCCATGTCCTATACAGTTAGATGTCTGAGGAAATGAAGGCTGAGACCTACATTAGAGAGAATTAGGTCAAGAGAAGCCAGCTATGAGCCCAGTAAAAATGAGTCTCTCTCTCTCTCTCTTTTTTTTTTTTTGAGATAGGGTCTCACTCTTGCCCAGGCTGGAGTACAGTGGTGTGATCCTGACTTACTGCAACCTCTGCCTCCCAGGCTCAAACCATCCTCCCATCTCAGCCTCCCAAGTAGCTGGGCCCACAGGCGTGGACCACCACACCTGGCTAACTTTTTGTATTTTTAGTAGAGATGGGGTTTACCATGTTACCCAGGCTGATCTCAAACTTCTCAGCTCAAGCAATCCACCCGCCTTGGCCTCCCAAAGTGCTGGGATTACAGGTGTGAGCCACTGCCCCTGGCCCACAGATAGGTTTTTTGTTTGTTTTTTTGAGACGGAGTCTTGCTGTGTCGCCCAGGCTGGAGTGCAGTAGCACAATCTTGGCTCACTGCAACCTCACCTCCCAGGCTCAAGCAATTCTCCTGCCTTAGCCTCCAGTGTAACTGGGATTACAGGCACACACCACCATGCCTGGCTAGTTTTTGTATTTTTAGTAAAGATGGGGTTTCATCATGCTGGCCAGGCTCGACTCAAACTCCTGACCTCAAGTGATTTGCCCGCCTCGGCCTCTCAAAGTGCTGGGATTACAGGCATGAGCCACCATGCCCGGACCAAAAGATGGGTCTTTAATGATACTCTGCTAAACCGTGAATTCCAACTACTGGGATTTCTCTACAGAATTGCAGATAGACTAGATGATATCCTTTCGACTGGCCCCTTATGTCAGTGTGGCTTAATTTCACAACTAAACTCATCAGATCTAAGATTGAGTTATTATTAACTCTCCTGAGGAATTTATTTACTGAATTGTTTCATCCAGGTCCATGTCGTTTTTGTTTGTACAGTACCTGGTTAATTGCACTTTAGTGAGCCATTTCCAGTTATTGTGTGCAGTCCTGTGACATTTTCTAGGTTAGATTTTCTTCTTGAGTCATTTGCTAAAGTAACATTCATTTTAGTAATCACTTTACTAAGAGACATGCTCATGTACGTCTTAGTAAATAGTTTCAGATATTTGGGAAGCACCAGTGTATTTCTTTCTCAAGCACCAGATATGTTTTTTAAAGTGACTATGGACATTCATTCATTCCACATTCATTATTCCATAGGCATGTGTTGAACACTCTGTATGCAAGGGACTATAAGTGTTAGAGTGAAGCAATGAACAAATACGTAGTTTCCCTCATGACCTACATGGACGAGTACCTAGCTTCGAAGAAAGAACAACTGCCCATGTAAATATTCACTCCCTTATTCATGTTTATTTAATGATCTTATTCATTATAAGTTCTAAAGAATGACAAAATGGTAACTTTCAGCAAGGCTGTGCCAGAAAGAAAATTGCTTAGCCACTTTATTAACTGAATTCATGGTATGAGAGGAAGAAAATGTTTAATAATATTAAGTAACACTACTGTGGTAAATAACCTTATGCTTATATTTCTTTACTAGATCACTGGGTCGCACACAGTTCAAAACCTACAAAAAAGCTAAGAGTCTTTATATTAGATGTATTCTTCCTGAAAATTCTTAGCTGCTCTATGCCAGTCTATCAAGCAGTTAAATTTGATTGTGCACACCTTTATTTATATTTTACAAAGTATGATTGATCCTTAACTACTGTATTTTGTTTTTTGAGATGGGGTCTTGCCCTGTCACTCAGCCTGGCAGGCAGTGGCGTGATCACAGCTCACTATAACTTCAACCTCCAGCTCAAGCAATCTTCCCATCCCAGCCTCCTGAGTGGCTGAGACTACGGGTGGGAGCCACCATCCCTCGATCTTTTTTTTTTTTTTTTTTTTTTTTTTTTTTTTTGGATTCCTGTGTGGCACAAAAATTCCCAGGCGTGTATTGAAAACATGGGTAAAAGTTATTTTACGTACTCCAAATCTTAAAATTGT
>CAUYQU010083928.1:0-15551 GCA_963574635.1 Cheracebus regulus | reverse complement strand
TAGCATGGGGAGAAATGGCAGATATAGGTGAAGGGGAGGAAGGCAACAAATTACACTGCCACGTGTGTACCTATGCAACAATATTGTATGTTCTTCACATGTACCCCAAAACCTAAAATGCAATAAAAAAATAAAAAAATTTAAAAAAAATAAAAAAAAAAAACCATGTAAGTGACCAACAAAGTGAAAAGTTTGTTCTTTAAAAACATAAACAAAATTGATAAACCACTAGCTAGACAAACCTAGAAAAAAAGAGAGAAGACTCAAAATCAGAGAAGAAAAGAGAAACATTACAACTGATACTGCAAAAATACAAAAGATCATTAGAGACCATTGTGAACAATTCTGTACTGACAAACAGGAAAACCTGGAGAAAATGGATAAATTCCTGGAAACGAACAACCTATCAAGGTTAAATTAGGAAGAATAGAAAACCTGAAGCCCTAACATACATGAATCATTCTCGCAGTGGGTCCAGTGGGTCCCTGACCCACCCTGTGATTATTCTCTCAGCACTCGTTTATGTAATGGAAATAGACCTACTCAGCAACAGGCAGAATCCACAGATCGGTTCCTTTTTTTAACTTTTATTTTCTGTTCAGGAGTATAAGTGTGGGTTTGTCTTATAGGTAAACTTGTGTTGTGGGGGTTTGGTGCACAGATTATTTAAACACACACATTTTAAGCCTAGTACCCTTTAGTATTTTTCTTGATCCTCTTCCTCCTCCCACCCTCCACCTTCTGAAAGGCCTCAGTGTGTGTTGTTCTCCTCTCTGTCTCTATGCATTCTCATCATTTAGGTCCCACTTGTAAGTGAGAATATGCAGTATTTGGTTTTCTGTTTCTGCATTAGTTTCCTAAGGATAATGGCTTCCAGCTCCATCCTTGTCCCTGTAAAGGACATGATCACATTCCCTTTTCTGGCTGCATAGTATTCCATGGTATATACATATCACATTTTCTTTATCCAGTCTATAACTGATGCACATTTAAGTTGATTTCATGTCTTTGCTATTGTGAATAGTGCTGCTGTGAACATATGTGTACATGTGTCTTCATAATAGAATGATTTCTATTTCTTTGGGTATAATGGTATTTCTGTTTTTAGATCTTCCAGAAATCACCACAATGCCTTCCACAATGGCTGACCTAATTTGCACTCCCACCAACAGCATCTAAGTGTTCCTTTTTCTCCATAACCTTGCCAGCATCTATTATTTTTTGACTTTTTAATAACAGCCATTCTGCCTGGTGTGAGATGATATCTAATTGTGGTTTTGATTTGCATTTCTGTAATGATCAGTGAGGTTGAGCTTTTTTTCATATGTTTGTTGGCTGCGTGTATACCTTCTTTTGAGAAATGTCTCTTCATATGCTTTGCCCACATTTTAATGGGGTTGTTTTGTTTTTTTCTTGTAAATTTGTTTAAGTTTCTTATAGATGCTAGATATTAGACCTTTGTTGAATGCATACTTTGCAAAAAAATTTCTCCCATTCTGTAGGTGGGTTACACTGCTGATAGGTTTTTTGTTTTTGTTTTTTCTGTACAGAAGCTCTTTATTTTAATTAGATCCCATTTGTCAATTTTTGCTTTTGTTGCACTCACTTTTGGCATCTTCATCATGAAATCATTGCTCATACCTGTGTCCTGAATAGTATTGCCTAGGTTGTGTTCCAGGATTTTTACAGTTTTAGATTTTACATTTAAGTCTTTAATCCATCTTGAGGTGATTTTGGTATATGGTGTAAGAAAGGGGTTCAGTTTTAGTATTCTGCATATGGGTAGCCAGTTATCCTAACACCATTTATAAACAGAGAATCCTTTCTTACTGTTTTTGTCAGGATTGTCAAAGATTATAGTTGCAGGTGTGTCATCGTATTTCTGGGTTCTCTGTTCTGTTCCGTTGGTCTACATGGTTTTTTTTTTGTACCAGTACCACGGTGTTATGGTTACTGTAGCCTTGAAGTATAGTTGAGGTCAGGTAGCATAGGTTGGGCTAGGTGGCTTATGCCTGTAATCAAAGCACTTTGAAAGGCCAAAACAGGTATATCACGAGTTCAGGAGTTCCAGACCAGCCTGACCAACACGGTGAAATCCCATATCTACTAAAGATACAAAAAATTCGCCAGGCATGGTGGCATGGTTTATTTATTTATTTATTTTTGAGATAAAGTCTTACTCCGTCTCCCAGGCTGGAGTGGAATCTCAGCTCACTGCAACATCCGCCCACTGGATTCAACTGATTCTCTTGCCTCAGCCTTTTGAGTAGCTGGGATTACAGGTGCCTGCAACCATGCCTGGTTAATTTTTATATTTTTGTAGAGATACGGTTTCACCATCTTGGCCAGGCTGGTCTTGAACTTCTGACCTCCTGATCCACCCACTCCAGCCTCTCAATGTGCCGGGATTACAGGCATGAGCCACCACGCCTGGCCTATTTACACTTAAATCAATTAAAATTGGTCAGGTGTGGTGGCTCATGCCTGTAATCCTAGCACTTTGGTAGACTGAGGCAGATGGAAGCGCTTAAGCCTGGAGGGTGGAGGTTACATTTTACATATAAAATGTATATGTATACATTTTCACAAATAGTTTGAAAGGGAAAAATCCATGTGAAAAAGAAACAAAAGTCAGAAAAACAACAACCAGAAGTCTCCATACCAATTCTCATAGCAATAACAATCCCTTTGCTGTCCTGAGAGTTCAAACTCATCCTAATTTCATACTATTCCTGTTCATACCTTTAAAGCTTTATCCCTGTGCATGCATCTCTGAAGCAATGTAGGTTATCTTAAACTTCATATAAATTTTGAATTTTTTATACAAATGGAATCATGCTATGCATATTCTTATGAGAACTTATTTTAGCTCAAATGTATGTTTGCTAAGTTGTTATAGGTGTCTCTAAAGGATTCCTGTTTTATTATTTGTAGAATTAAAATTAATCCTTTTCTGTTTCTGGTCATTTTATTTATTTTCAGATTTTGAAAAGTATAAACAATGCTGTTATAAGCCTTCTTGCACATGTATGTTGGTATAATGAGCATATAACTCTCAAAATTATATGCCTAGGAGTGGAATTACTGATGTATGTGAGTGATATCTCACCCAAAGAGATGATGCCCTAGACAAAGTGACTGTGCCAATTTGCACTATGGCAATCAGTGCGTGGTAGCTATTGATGGTCCATATTCTCACCAATAGTTGGAATAGTCAGTGATTTTAATTTAGAAATTCTAGTGGATTTGTCATGACATCTCATTATGTTTCTTTCATTAAACTTTATTAAAGTATAATTCATATACCATTCACCCATTTAAAGTATACAATTCAATAGTTTTTCATACTCACATTTTTAAATCAGCATATCCAATTTTAAAACATTTTCATCATCCCAAGATGATGACTTTAGATTATGTCTCTCCATAAAATGAACTAAATTCGTACATTTTGCATTTTGACTTGATGAGTGTTTTTTCTATCATTGGCAACTTTTCAAATTTGAGGAGCACCTTTCCAAGTTCCTTTAAAAATTATATTTTTAAGCCGGGCGCGGTGGCACGTGCCTGTAGTCCCAGATACTCGGGAGGCTGAGGTGGGAGGATCACTTGAGCCCAGGAGTTCTGGGCTGCAGTGCGCTATGCCGATCGGGTGTCCACACTAAGTTCGGCATCAGTATGGTGACCTCCTGGGAGCGGGGGACCACCAGGTTGCCTAAGGAGGGGTGAACTGGCCCAAGTCGGAAATGGAGCAGGTCAAAACTCCCATGCTGATTAGTAGCGGGATCGTGCCTGTGAAAAGCCACTGCACTCCAGCCTGGGCAACATATCGAGACCCCATCTCTAAAAAAAATAAAATAAAATAAAATAAAATAAATTTTTAAAAAAAGAAAATTATGTTTTTAATAGAGATTATGTTCAGTAAACATATTTGGAGAACATTTAAAAATTTTGCCACATTGAGACTTATAATTCATGAATATGGAATATTTATTAAATACCCTTAAATAAAGCATTACTGTTTATGCTTCTGTATTTCTTAGTAAATTTATTCCAATGATCTTGAAATATGTTGCCAGTGTTCATAGTATCTTATTCTTTGTTGGGTTTGTTTAAGTGTTAATTGTCGTATGCATATGTTAGGTTCCAGCCCAAGCTGGGGTCCTAGAGGAGTCAGTGCACGGGGGGCAGTAGCTGAAAGTACACCCAAGGAATTGTAGGCAGGTGGAACATAGCTTTATTTCTCTCTGGGTGTGTGAGCAAGTGAGCTAGCACTATGCACAGCGTTAGCAGGGCTGTTATACTTTTTACAGACGATAATGCTTCCGAGTCAAGCACGAGCTCACGTAAGTGGTTAAATTATGCACCTTACATAGTGGGGTTACATTAGGATGGGTTTGTGCATCTGTACTCCAAACCCACTGCATTGTGCTGTACTGGAAGGCTGCCTCGGCCTACTCCTGACTGAAGCACAGCCATCTTCCTTACACTCCACTCCCTAGGCCGAGAGTGTCTTCTGGGTAGGGACATGTGCCCATAGGGTGGAGCCCTGAGTCTATAACCCACAACAACAATACAGAGAGCAACAGCTCACTACTAAGATTCCAGCTACGCTACTTATGACCGTCAGGGTCCAGCTGAGGTGAGAACCTAGGGATGCCTCTGCAGGGGGTCATCAATAAGGCTCTTGACCACCTTTATTTCTCATGCAACCCCTTACAGGGCTGCTGTTATGTTTTGCCAAATATAAAGCACTATGTTCTTACAAGGGTACAGGTGACTCCTTGGGCAGCAGCTACTATGTCTAAGGCCATACAGTCTTGCAACACTACTTTTCTTTCTCTTTTCCTTCCTTTCTTCCTTCTTTCCTTCCTCCCTTTCTGAGACAGAGTCTCACTCTGTCACTGGGCTGGAGTGCAGTGGCATGATCTCAGCTCACTGCAACCTCCACCTCTCGAGTTCAAGTGATTCTCCTGCCTCAGCCTCCCAAGTAGCTGGGACTACAGGTGCATGCCACCACACCCAGCTAATTTTTGTATTTTTAGTAGAGATGGGGTTTCACCATGTTGGCCAGGATGGTCTAGATCTTTTGACCTGGTGATCTGCCTACCTCTGCCTCCCAAACAGTCAGGATTATAGGCATGAGCCACAGTGCCCGACTGCAACACTGCTTTGCTAATCTGATTAACCTCATCTGTTAACAGGAGGAGGGCTACTCAGGTGTAATTCAGAACCCAAGCGTTATGCTCTGCAAGAGCCATCACTTGTTCCTCTATAGTCATAACACCTGCTCTAGGGACGGTTAATGACAAGGGATAGAACTGCCAGGTGGCTCACTGGCTTGTGATAACTGGGAAGATAGTGCCTCTCTGTTATGCAGGCCTCTGGGTAATGTGTGGAAGACAGTGGCAGGTCCATAAGGCTACCCCCAGGAACAACGACCAGTCCAGTTCACCGGCAGATAAGGCCACCCTGTGTACCCACAGACCAATAAACTCCTAAAGGGCACAAAATCCATCTGTGCCCTTGGCGTGGCCACTTGTTCCACTGTACCTTTGGTGTGGTGACGTGTGTTATGTTTGCACAGGTCGTGGCAGGTCCCTATCTCACAGCGGTGTTACCCTCATGTGTTCTATGCAGCACAGCACCTTGGCTAGGGATACTACATGTTCCTCCACTAGCCAGCCCCATCTATCATAAGCACTGTGAGCCAGCCAGGGGTGGGTGCACCCATGGGTCTTGCAGCACCCTTTGTCCAAAGCTTGCTGTGTGGCATTCCAGGCAGTTGGTGAGTGACAGCAGGCTTCAGGCACAGGTGTGCCCCCACCCCACACTGACCAACCAGGACAAGGTTCCCAGGCATGGGGAGCAGGGCCTCAGCTGACCCCTCATGGGTGGAGAGGCACAGGTAACATTTTCCTCCAGTTTCTCCTTCAAACTAGATCATGACTAACTTCTGCTGTGGCCATTCACAGAGGGTGGGAGAAGCTGGGGTGGGCAGGGTGAGGCAGGAGGGGTGGGGTGACTTCCCTCCACTCCCCAGGCCCTCCCGGAGCTCAGACCAGGACAGGTCCAGGGCCCACACCTGCGGGTGCTGTGCAGCTGCATGGTGGCACTGGATGGGAGCTTCCTCAGGGGACACTTTCAGTCCACCTACCACAGGGACTCAGAGGATGAATCACAACTGGGAGAGGTTCTGGATTATGCAGAGGTCACAAGGGAACCCCTGATGGGTCACTGCACTAGGTGGCTGCTCAGAAGCCTAGAGCTTTGCAAGGTAGATGCTGCTGCACCCAGGTACTGGGTTCTCAGGGCTGCATGCACCTCAGGACCTCCTTGAGCTGGAATTATGTTCTCTGGAGGGGTCTCTATGGGAGGGAAGAGAGGCCAAATCCAGCACCATCCTTCTCCTCCTCCTTCTCCTCCTCTGCTCTCCTTCCCCTCTTCCTCCTCCTTCTCCTCCTTCTTCTTGTTCTTCCTTCTTTCTTCTTCCTTCCTTTTCTTCTTTCTTCATCTTCTTTCTTCTTCTTGCAGTTGTGGATTCTGCCCAGGCTCCTGAGGCTGTCCTGAGGGTGGGTGGGGAGGGAGGACAGAGAGAAGGAGGGCAGGGAGGTAAATAGAAAGAACAGCAGTTACCCTTGTCAACAGTGATGCACTTGGGTCCATCCTCACCAGGGGCCCTGTAACCCAACCAGAAGATGAAACACCAGGAAAAGGAATCAGCAAAGACACAGTGAAGGAAAGCAGTCCTACAAACAACTTCTGGGTTCTAATATCAGACCATAACAGATAGTGAGTATCAGAAAGTTGTAAAATCTGAGTGCAAATAAGAAAAGAAACAGAAATTTTAAAACTGAAATATAATAACACCAACATTAGAAGTAAAAGAGTGGCTTTTCAGATAATGAGACACATTTCTAGAAAGAGAATTAGAGATTAGGAAAATTGCTTATCCTAAACATACTTCTAATTGAAAATTATTTCTGGACCTCTCTCAAGGAGGCTGATAGCTGAGATTCCCATTAAATGTTCTCTATACATGAGAATCCTGTCTATGGCTCAATATGGCTGAGCCTCTGACTCTCCTCAGAGCAGCCATCAGCACTCAGAACCTAATGGGAAAGTCACCTCAAGATGCTGGACTTGGAGCTTCTACCCAGGAGAGATTATATTGATTTAACTGTGGGAAGGGAAGGACCAGACCCAGGATGCACAGCATGGGGCCCCAGGCCTGGGGGATGGGACCTTCTAGAAGTGGCTGGCTATTATGGTGCCTTCTGGGGAGAACCAAGAAACCCCAAGTTGTGTGGAGCATGAGGGGCTGCTCAGGCCCCTTATACTGAGGTGAGTAAAGAGTGGAGTTGGGTGGAAACCCCTTCACAGAACTGGCACAGTGGAAGCTGCTCTGGGCCCTGTGGCAGCATCAGGATTTTGACCTGAAGGTCCAGGCCCCTTTCATTCCCTTCTCAAAACCACCTTCCAAGCTCCTCCTAACCATCGTGGGAACCATGGCTGGCTTAGCGCTACTTCCTGCTCTGGTCCTTGGAGCTGGGATGCACAGGAAGTTCTCATGTATGGAAGAGGCTGGAAAGATGTCTTTGCCCCATCTCAGCTGTAGGGATCCCACTGTGAGTAGGAGACTTACCAAGTCATTTCTCCCTGTTCCTGCTGGAGCTGGGAATGGTGAACCCAGTCAAGCCACAAACCCCAAGAAGGAACCTGTCAAGTTGCCAATGGCCCCAATCAGAGGAGGTGAAGGTGAGAGAGGAGGCTGGGGAACCAGAAGCTTGGCAGCCAGGAAAGCTGAGAAAGTGCAGGCTGACAGTAGAGGCTGGAGGCTGGAGACCCTGGGAGTCAGCTGTGCTGTCCCCTGTGAACTCCAGGGTATGGGGAGCATCCTTTACACCAGGGAGCTTCAGGCCTCATGACCGTTTCTGGACTGTGTACTCCCCTGATCCTCCATGAGCATTCTAAACATTGAGATAAAGTACTCAGGGCCTCATATGACCTGAATTGCCTTTAATAAAAATATCATCCTTCTATTTTGTTTATTTCTTACAAGATACAAAATATTAACCAAAATTTTGTACAGTATTAAGTAATATGTAGTTACCAGGTGTATGTGGACAGATCTTCCTAGTTATTTATATTGGAGGAAGGTAGGGGTCAAGCCCCATTCACAGATGAGAACAGCATGATAGCAACACTCAGGACCACAATATTGGGTGCCCCCAACCCTGAAGGAAAGACCTTCGCTGCAGAGAGGCATCCAGGAGACTGATTGCAGAGTCCTGTGCTGTCTTTTCCTCCTCTCCTGGGTCCTGGGTTTAACTGTTTAATTTCCTAATCTCAGCTGGTAGCAATATTAGCAGGTATTCATGACCCTTGGGCCCCTCTCTACCATGGCACCTAACAGAGTCTTCTATTTTCATAAAAACTTCAAAAAGGCTTTACTCTATAAAAACCAGCCTACAAGGGGTAGAAGGGGCAGCTCATCTCTAACCCCTGGAATAGACAGGATGAACCACAGTCCTGTACCTCACCCATCCCACAGTCCGGCCTCAAATACAGTCTCCTCCTGCTGGCTCTGCTGGGTCCTCTTTCTTGTCATTCTCCTGGTGGAGACAGGGTCCCTGACACTGATGTGCTGCTCACAGCTTTCTGAAATGTAATCTTTGGGGCCTGATGCCAACAGGAGTTGAGGCCGGGGAGCAGATTTGGGCTGTGGGGGATCTCTGGATTTGAAGGTATGAGATGGTGATGGGCTGCCCATAATTCTCAAGGTGTCGAGGCTGAGAGGCGGAGCTGAATCTGGTCATCACCATGTTGTCCACAGTTTGAGAGCTGCCTTGTGCAGACCAGCAAGGCACAGATTGTTCTCAGCTCCCTTGTCTCTCTGTACGCCCTGACTTCTCTTCCCCAAGCTGCGCAGCTGATGAACTGTGTCTCCTCCCAAGCATAGCACAGGGAGGATGTGGGGAGAGGGACCCATTCCCTGATGCCCCAGAACCCTTTCCATATAATCCCAATATCCAGGCCTGGCATTCCCATCCCTGGATGAACCTTCCTTTTCTGGGAATGGAAGGGTTACAGTGTTTCCCTCCCAGATCTCTCCTGTGACTTACTCACTCTAAACAGATGCCTTGCTCTATGAGTTATTGTTCTCACATCCTTTCCTTGGAGTTGTGCTAAGATATTACAAACTATTAAGGAAACATGGACACTGGGTGCAGTGGCTCCTGCCTGTAATCCCAGAACTTTGGGAGGCTGAGGCGGGTTGATCACCTGAGGTCAGGAATTCGAGACCAGCCTGGCTAACATGGCAAAACCTCTTCCCTACCAAATACAAAAATTAACTGGGCATGTGGGTGGGCACTTGTAATCCCAGCTACTTGGGAGGCTGAACCCGGGAGGTGGAGGTTACAGTGAACCGAGATGACACCATTGCACTCCAGCCTGGGCAACAAGAGTAAACTCTGTCTTGAGAGCGAGAACATGAAGGTTAGGTTCTCTTTTTGGATTCTGAGGATCTGCTGTGCTGAGGCAGGGGCAGGTGGGGAGAGAAGGGCGGGTGTAGGTGCAGGTGTGGAGTGGTGCGCGGCCTCGCTCTGTGCTCAGTAGCTCCTACTGTGGCCATTCCTTGTCTACTTGTCTAGGTACCTCCTTGTGCTGTGATTTGTGCCTGGTCTTTAGGGCGAGTACTGCTCCAGGTCGGAGGCCTCACACATCTCCAGGCAGAGCCTTCCTCCAGGTCCATGGAGGTCAAGGGCTGGGAATGGCAGCTCTCCATCCCCCCTTGGCTCCATTTTGTGTGTGTCTGTATTTCACATGTTGACCTCGTCCCTCTCACCAGAGACTTACAGGAATAGTATCCTGTAGGCGAGCCGTGATCATCCTGCTCTGGCCAGGCTCTGTCTCTCTTGAGTAGTGTGTTCTGTTTCTTATCCTCTAAAGACTCAGGGCAGCCTCTGCACTTCGGGCTTCTCAGACACCCCAAATTAATTGTTTTGACCTTTGCCTTTCTTCCTGCTGTTTCTAGAATACTCTTATTTTTCCCTTTTATGGTAGTAAGTCAATTTTTTGAATTAACATCATGACTAGATGTGTTAATGCAATGTCTTAAATACATTCTTGTTGCTTCTTCTGTGGGATCACCGTGTGGTCAGTGAGGGACCTGGCAGAAAAGAGATTTTTTTTTTTTTTTGAGACAAAGCTTCCCTCTTTTTGCCTAGGCTGGAGTGCAATGGCCTGATATTGGCTCCCTGCAGCATCTGCCTCCAGGGTTCAAGTGATTCTCCTGTCTCAGCCTCCTGAGTAGCTAGGATTATAGGCATGTGCCACCACACCTGGCTAATTTTGTATTTTCAGCAGAGACAGGGTTTCTCTCTGTTGGTCAAGCTAGTCTCAAACTCCTGACCTCAGGAGATCTGCCCACCTCAGCCTCCCAAAGTGCTGGGATTACAGGCATGAGCCACCATGCCCAGCCTGAGATGATGCCTTTTACACAGGTGCCAGCAGGGCTACAAAAGCCACAAGGGGTGCTGACGCTCCCTGGGATGATCCCTGACAGGAGGAAACTGTTTTTATCTCTAAGCTTGAAAGGGCAAGGAAAGGAGCAGTTTCCAGAACTCAGGGAAATCTGTAGCTTTCCCTAGGGGCAGCCCCGCATGCTTGTGGCCGTAGGTAGAGGACGGTAATGATTACAGAAACACAGAGTTGCCCAGAGGAAGTTAAGGAAATGAAAACCATAAGTTACTTCTCCTCCCACACTCCCATCTCCTGCAGGTGCCTGTTATCATCCAAACCCAAGCAGAAGCCAGATGGTGAAGGAGCACAGGCCATGCCTGTCGTGGTCGCCTCCTAGTGCAGGGGGCAGGGTGGAGGAGGGTGAACAGTGGCTCTGTAGGGAGAGACAAGCAGAGAATAATGCACCCACCTGCTTACAGTGTTCATATGCCTCAGAGAATTCACTTAAATATTCTAGAGTTTGCCCTAATCCAAAGGCATGGCTTCAAAAAAAAAATACATGTTATTTATTCACTCAACCTCCCTTGTATGTAACCACACATGCTGAATCATTGTTAGAAGTGAAATACAAGATTTAATAAGGCCACCACCTCAATAATATCCGACAAATTATTATGCAATGCTTGTAACCCCAGCTACTTGGAAGGCTGAGTCAGGAGAATCGCTTGAACTTGGGAGGTGGAGGTTGCAGTGAGCCAGGATTGCACCACTGCATCCCACCCTGAATGACAGAGCAAGACTCCATCTCAAAATAATAATAATAACAATGATGGGAGCTGTACACATTAGGCCTTCAAGTAGATGGCGACCATTAGTAAGGCACTTAGTGGTACCATCAATGGCAAGAGAACAGACTGTATACTGATGCCATGCCCTTCAGCTACATAGAACTTTATTGTGCATTTCTTCTTAAAATCACAGCTTTAGGCCACTAACTTAACAAGTTCTTCAGACAAAATTCTTTTTTTTTTTTTTAAGTTTGAGTCTCACTCTGTTACCCAGGCTGGAGTACAATGGCTCCATCTCAGCTCACTGCAACATCCGCCTCCCAGGTTCAAATGATTCTCCTGCCTCAGCCTCCCGATT
The DNA here is from genome assembly GCA_963574635.1 of Cheracebus regulus. Classification (NCBI taxonomy): domain Eukaryota; kingdom Metazoa; phylum Chordata; class Mammalia; order Primates; family Pitheciidae; genus Cheracebus; species Cheracebus regulus. The sequence continues at coordinate 3,938 of CAUYQU010083928.1, read as the reverse complement.
AGCTGGTATTACAGGTGTGCACCACTATGCCTTGCTAATTTTTGTATTTTTAGTAGAGATGGGGTTTCACCATATTGGCTAGGCTTGTCTCAAACTCCTGACCTGGTGATCCACCTGCCTTGGCCTCCCAAAGTACTGGGATTACAGGCGTGAACCACCATGCCTGGCCCATTTATTCTTTACAATAAGATTTGGGTAAGGATGAAAAGAGTATTAAATAATGGTGATTACAGATTATTTATGACTTTTAGCCAGACCTAGGAATGAAATTATACCTAAGAATCCTATTGAATGTGGAAATGATTTCAGCACCACTGCCATCAATGCTGCTGAATGGCTGAGGCAGAGGAATCGCTTGAACCAGGGAGACAGAGGTCGCAGTGAACCGAGATTGCACCACTGCACTCCAGCCTGGGCAACAGAGTGAGACGCCCTCTCAAAAAAAAAAAAAAAAAAAGGATAGCCATAGCAGCACTTACAAAACAAGCACTCATAAAGGGCATTGTACATTGTCAACTGATAGTGTGAGAAGGGCGCCCCAGCCCAGCTGGTTGTGGGCTATGCATCACAAAATGCTTTTGCTCACAACCGCCTGCTCCACTTAGTACCACACAGCGCAGAACACTTGAGGAGAGACCAACAGTAACAGTTCTGCTCCTCACCTTCAAGCCGGTGCTATTTGTCAATAACCAATCAAGTCTGGTGTCACCCTCCTTGGCAGCATCTGGAGCACTCTCTGGTGTCTAGAGGAGGCTAGTGTACTTGACTCACTTATTTTAAAAGTCCAAGCGGCCAGGCACAGTGGTCCACACCTGAAATCAGAGCAATTTGGGAGGCCGAGGTGGGTGGATTACCTGAGGTCAGGAATTCAAGACCAGCCTGACCAACAGGGTGAAACTCCATCTCTATTAAAAATCAAAAAATTAGCTGGGTGTGGTGGTAGACGCCTGTAATCCCAGCTGCTGAGGAGGCTGAGGTAGGAGAATCCCTTGAACCTTGAAGGTTAAAGTTGCAATGAGCCGAGATCTCACCATTACACTACAGCCTGGGCAACAAACATGAAACTCCATATCAAAAAAAAAAAAAAAGAAAGAAAAAGAAAAGTCTAGGCAGTCAGTGAAAACCACTTCTCCCTGCCCAATGTCATCCACAGAAATAATTCTACTCCAGAAGAGATGCAATCTTTCATTTACATGTCTGTAAAAGCTAATGCACGCCTCTGCTGCTGTAGATGGAAGAGAGCTCAGCAGCCCCTTCCACACAACTGTCTTTGGTGGAGAATGCTGGTGTGGCCACAGTGTTCCCTGTCCTCTGCTGTGCATTTTCCTGCTTTGTGGTGAGGGGTGAGGACCTCAATGGGGAGAGGAGAATCCTGTTTTGTTCAGATGATGTGGCTCTCTTTGGGCTTTGTCCAGCAAATCCAAGCTGTGTCTGTGGGTCTGTATGCTGTGTGCATCTTCAGCAGGAATCCCTGTGAAATGCTTCAGTTCTGAGCTCCCAGTCTTCCTTATAACCATGGCAAATGGAACCATCCACTTGACACAGTTCTCTCTGTCACAGCACGGATGCTCTTAAATCTTTTGTGTCAATTCAAGTGAAGAGAAATACAAGGCAGAAGCAGTGAGTACATCCTAAGAAAATTCTAAGCAGTCAACATCCAGCACACTGAGATCTAAAAGCTCCGCAATCTGTAAACATTTTCTGGGGATGCTGTGGTAATAGCACTTTGTATAAGTCATTTAGAGACGCCACCTGCATGTATACATTCGGCCGGAAGACAGTGGTCAAGGGACTTAAACGTCACTCAGGGGCCTTTATACTCACTCATTCCACAGTAAGAATTTTATCTCCTGAACAAGCCCCAAAGTTGCACACTGGTGCAACTGTGAACAACAGATTTCCTCAAGTTTGGCTGCAGTCAGTAAAGATAAAATCCCAATCATTTGTAAAAGTGTTTTTACAACATGTGCTTTCATGTGTTGATCAAAGTAATCCTGTGTCAAGTAAACTATCTCCCTGTGAAGTTGTGGACCTCATGCACCTCCATTAGCCAATCCAGAAGAGGCTGCAGAATAGGGTGCCACTGCATAGAGGGCTTATCTCATAGTATGACTTTTGCTTGTTCAACATCGTTTTCCAGACCTCTTCTCTGTTTGCTCACATCTGTATAGGCAGTGGTAAGGCTCTGGATCACATGAAATGCTGAGGCTTGCCCAGCCATAGTGGCTCAAGCCTGTAATCCCAGCACTTTCGGAGGCCAAGGTGGCAAAATCACCTGAGGTCAGCAGTTTGAGACCAGCCTGGCCAACATGGTGAAACCCTGTCTCTACTAAAAATACAAAATATTAACCGGATGTGGTGGTGGGTGTCTGTAATTCCAGCTACTCAGGAAGCTGAGGCAGAAGAATCACTTGAGCCTGGGAGGTGGGGGTTGCAGTCAGCCAAGATTGTGCCATTGCAGTCCAGTCTGGGCAGCAAAAGTGACTGAAAAAAAAAAAAGAAAGAAAGAAAAGAAAAAGAAAAAAAAGGAAATGCTGAGGGTTATACATATAATTTGGGTAAACCAGGCTATCTTTTTCTTTTTCAGATGTGGGGATCAAGGAGCAGAAGTTTGTACAGACTGCATTACTGTCCCAAAGCTTAATGCCACACTGGCCTCTCACAGTCCTGTCAATACTGGCAAGTTGTCTACTGGATTCTGAAAAAAAACACACATGCATTTTCCTTCCTTTCTCTGGAACAAACAGAGAAATCAGTGCCACCTTCTCTTTCCTGCTCTCCCATTCCCAGTGGAGAGATTGAGACTATCCTGGCCAACATGGTGAAACCCTATCTCTACTAAGAATACAAAAACTAACTGGGCATGCTGGTGCGTGCCTATAGTCCCAGCTACTCGGGAGGCTGAGGAAGGAAACTCGCTTGAACCTGGGAGGCAGAGGTTGCAGTGAGCTGAAATTGCACCACTGCATGCCAGCCAGGTCAGGCATGGTGCCTCCTGCCTGTTATTTCAGCACTTTGAGAAGCTAAGGTGGGATATCACTTGGCTTCAGCAACTGGAGATCAGCCTGGGTAACACAGAAAAAATGAAAACATTAGCTGGGCATGGCGGTGTTCACCTATAGTCCTAGTGAGACAGCCAAATGTCCACACAGATAGAAAAGTGTCGCCAGAGAATCACCAACCTGCCTGCACACTGGGATAATGGGGTGGAGCCTCCAGAAATAGGCACCTTCAGCAAGCAGGGAGGAGCCTGGTCTCTTCAGCTTATGTGTAGCGGCCTGGAATTCAATCTGCGAGGTGGGGTCCTGTTAGAAGGACTCCCTCTCAATTTGCTGAGGGTTTTTTCTTTTCTTTTTTCACCCAATAAATCCTGCTCTATCCACCCCTGAATGTGTCCATGAGCCTAACCTTTCCTGGTCACGTGACAAGAATCCAGATTTAGTTGAACTAAGGAGCAAAATTCTGAGACACTAGCTATCAGGAGGCTGAAGAATGAAAATTGCTTCAGCCCAGGAGTTCAAGGTTACAGTGAGCTAGGATCATGCCATTGCACTCCAGTATGAGTGACAGAGCATGATCCTGTCTTGAAATAAATAAAAATAAAACAATAGTGGGGAGAGATCCAAGATGGCAGATTAGGAGCAGCTCAGGATTGCAGCTCCCAGTGAAAGTGCAGAGGGTGAGTGGACGCCGCATTTCCAGAAGGATTTTTATTACCCCAGACCAGGAGATTCCCAGGCGGAGCAGACCCACGGGTCACTAGTGCGGCTGTTTTGGCGGGCGCGGCTGTTTCGGCCGGCACGGCTGTTTGGGCCGGCACTGCTGCTTTGCCGGCGCCATGGTGCGGCGGGCCTCCGTACAAAATACACTGGTCTGTGTGCCCTTTTAACTGGCGAGTGGAGCTACGGGAAGGCAGATTAAAAGGGGGACTGAATCAG
>CAUYQU010083927.1:0-23285 GCA_963574635.1 Cheracebus regulus | reverse complement strand
AACAGCCGCGCCGGCCAAACGAGTCGCGCTGGCGACCCGTGTGGCTCCTCTGCCGGGAATCTCCCGGTCTGTGGGCTACAAAAATTCGTCGGAAAGTGCGGCGTCCACTCGTTCTCTGCGCTTTCACTGGGAGCTACATTCTTGAGCTGTTGCTAATCGGCCATCTTGGATCTCTCTCTTCTAAAATAATTTTTAACAGGTGATATGAAAGTATTTCTTAAAAGATCTAATAAGCAGAGGATATTTACTGTACTATGTATATATAAATCAATTTCTTTTATAACCATCATTCAAGAGCAGATTCGCCAGGCCTCTCAATCTGATTTTGTGATTTTATTTTCGAGACAGGATTTCGCTCTGTCACCCAGGCTGAAGTGCAGTGGCGTCACCATGGCTCACTGCAGCCTTGACCTCCCAGGCACAAGCGATTCTCCCACCTCAGCCTCTGGAGTAGCTGGAACAACAGGCATGTGCCACCACACCTGACTAATTTTTCATTTCTTTTTCTTTTTGTAGATAAAGGATCTTGCATTGTTGCCCGGGCTTGAATTCCTGGCTTCAAGTGATCCTCCTGCCTAGGCCTCCCAAAGTGTTGGGATTACAGGCATCTTGTGATGTCTTTATGAACTGATACTTAGTTGCATATCTATGAGTCAGTCATAGATTCAAGATTGTGAGTCCTTTTACTCCTCCCTTCTGCGGCTTTATTCCACTTTCCTTATGTGTGATTATATTATTGTCATTTTTATTATAGAGAGAGGATCATGCTACCTTGCCCAGGTTAGTCGCAAACTCCTGGGCCCAAGTGATCCTTTTATCTCAGCTTCTGAAGTACCTAGGACTACAGGTGTACACCACTGGGCCCAGCTTATAATGAAAAGTTATTTAGTATTTGCAATACTGTGAGAAGATACATGTTGAATCACTACCCCCTGATGCATTTGAAACATATGATTTATAAAATCTAGGGATTGTCTTTATACAGCTTACTTTAAACATTATTTTCTATATCGTGTATAAAGTGAGTTTAAGAGAGTGAGAAAAGCCAGGCACGGTGGCTCACACCTGTAATCCCAGGACTTTGGGAGGCCAACGTGGGTGGATCATTTGTGCTCAGGAGTTTGAGACCAGCCTGGCCAACATGGTGAAGCCCTGTCGTTAAAAAAATACAAAAATCACCTGGGCCTGGTGGCACACATCTGTAGTTGCAGCTACTTGGGAATCTCAGAGAATGGCTTGGGCCTGGGAGGCGGAGGTTGCAGTGAGCCATGATCCTGCTGCACTCCAGTCTAGGTGATAGAGCCAGACCTTGTCTCAAAAAAAAAAAAAAGTAAGAAAACAGAATCAGGAGTTATAAAACCCAAGTTCACAGATCTTACGAATCTAGGTCACTTGGTGAGACTGAAGCGGTCTCTACTTCATTGTTTTCATCTGTATATGATGATGTTCATCTGCATAAATTTATGAAATTCCTTTTTAAGCTGTGAGTTTCTTAGATTTCGTAGTAGAGTTGATCTACTGTATACTGGAATAAAATTTGGTGATTCGCCTCTAGTGTATCTATAGAGTTTTTATATTTTAGGGATACATTTTTGTTTGTCTTTTAAATTTTGTTGATAAATTTAAAGAAAGGATATATTTGAGTAAGCCAAGGAATTTTAAACTGAATAGGATTATTTTGGGTGTGGAAAGAATCCTTTCTAGATGTGGAAGGGACCTAGAATGTGAAGAAGCTTTAGTATTGCCTGGAAAGCTTCCCTCAGAGTTTAGTTGCTGAGACCCCACCCTGAGAACTTGCTTCTGCCTGTCCTCTCTCAGTACATAGCCAGTCACTAGGTCTAAGTGATTTTATCTCCCTGTGATCTCTCTGGTCAGTCTCTTTCTCTCCGTCTTCACTGCCATAGTTCACCATCATCTTCAGTTGGAGTATTGTAAAAGCCCCTAAATATGTTTCTCATCTTGCTTCTATCCTCCATGTCAAAAATAATGCAAAGAGTTTATGCATAGGAGTTTAGACAAGGATGTGTTTACTGTACTTTTTTCAGTTAAATTCTCAGATCCTAAGTAAATAAAGTTTCAAATTTTTCAGACGAGTACTTTTCTAATAATTAAATAGCTTCTCAAATGTGAAATGACATATAAAACATGATATTCAGTTGTAAACCAGAAATGCGGTTTTTTCACAGGTGTTATTGTAACACTTTTTTGAAAATGTAAAATGAAGTAAATTGATTCACTCTTATGCTCCCTTACCTAGTTTAATTTGTAGTAATTTTTCAATTACTATAGTCCAAAGGCTAGTACTGGAAAAAAGTGATAGTGCGGGAGGCTTGTCACTAATACTCATGTCACTCCTAATGGTCACATCATTAGGAGACATTTCACTATTTATGGGTTTGCTGGAGGCAGAATTTGTGCCAATGGCTTAAATCTTGAACTTAGCCCCAGGGGAGTCCAGTTGTCATTATGTAATGAGCTTTTTTTTTTTTTTCATTAAGAGAATAGAATCCCCTTGATAGGGTTAACTAAGCAGGATTTTAAGCTGTGTTACATAGGGAGACCTCATCTCTACAAAAAGTAAAATAATTAGCTGGGCATGGTGGCATGCACCTGTAGTCCCAGCTTCTTGGGAGGCTGAGGTGGGAAGATCACTTGAGCCCAGGAAGTTACAGCTACAGTGAGCTGTGTGATCGCACTATTGCACTCCAACCTGAGAAACTGAGATGCTATCTCAAAAAAAAAAGAAAAAAAATTTAATTGTATTTAAAATGGCAAAGCTTTAGGTAAATGTTATCCTAAAAACTAATGGCCACTACTTATTTATTAATATTTTTCACATTACTTCTACCTGGGGGAAAAAAACAATGGAAATTAGCTAATGTGTTTTTTTAACAGCTTTATTAAGATGTAATCCATATACCTACAATTCACCTATTTAAATATACAATTCACCGATTTTCAGTACACTCATAGGGCTATGTAACCATCAGTGGTCAGTTTCAGTATGTTTTCTTCACCACACAAAGCAGCCCCTTACCTATTACCACTCACTTCTTACTTCCACTTCGACATCCCAACCTGAGGCAACCATTAATCTACTTTTTTCTTTTTTTTTTTTTTTTTTTTAACTGAGACGGTTTCTCCATGTTGGTCAGGCTGGTCTTGAACTCCCGACCTTAGGTGATCCGCCCACCTCAGCCTCCCAAAGTGCTGGGATTACAGGTATAGCCACCACGCCCGGCTCTTTCTTTTTCTATAGCTTTGTCTACTCTGAACATTTTATATCAGTGGAATCATATAGTGCATGGTGTTTGGCTTCTTTCATTTAACGTGTTTTTGTGGTTGACCCATTTTGTAGCATATATCAGTACTTTGTTCCTTTTTGTGGTCAAATAATATTCTGTTGCATGGATAGACCATATTTTATTTATACCTCAGTTGATGGATGCTTGGGTTGTTTCCACTTTTTGGCTATTCTCCTATGGACACTGGTGTACAAATTTTTGTAGAGACATATGTTTTCATTTCTCTGTGTCATATATTTCCAGGAGTAGAATTGCTGGATTATATGATAACTTTATGCCAGATGATTTTCCAAAGCAGCTGCACGATTTTACAGTCCCGCCAGCACTGTGTGAGAGTTACAGTTTCTCTGCATCTTCACCAACACTTATTAATGTCTGACTACTTGATTATCACCATGTAGTTTTAAAAAATTGTTTTGTGATTCATATACCATAAAATTCACTTTTTTAAAGGTATAATTTAGTGGTTTTAGTATATTCACAAAGTTGTACAGGTCTAATTCCAGAATATTTTATCGTCCAGTAAGAAATGTACCCATTAGCAGCCACTGCTCATTCTTCCTTTCCCAACTCCTGGCAACCACTGTCCCATAAATTTTATATATTTGTATGAGACAAGTTTAGATTAAGTGTTTTATGGTTGCCATAACAACATTAGTTACTCAGTCCCAGTCACCATAGTATCTAAGCATTTGACAAAACAGTTCAGCAAATGGCAGGAAGCCAGAAATAGGCAGCACGTGGAAACTGAGAAAGGAAGGCCTTTCTGAATTGACTTGCCACTATTCAGTGCCCTGACTGGTTTCACTGGAGGCCTTTACAGTGTAGCCAGCTGAAAGATGACAAGGAGGGCTGGAACCTTAGAAAGCCTGGAGTCAGGCTTGTGTAGTGAAAATGAAGACTTTGCACTTGAATCTTGGTTATTTGAATCTTGGTTCTGCCTGTTCTTACCTGTATGATCTTAGAAAAGGAACTCATTTCCCTGAACCTCTTTTCTCACCTGTAAGGAAAGCTGACCCTACATATCTTGCAGGATTGTCTTGGAATGAGTGACTCTGTATGGAAAGCACTTTGTAAAGTACCCAGCGTAAAATAGGTTCTTCTAAATGGTAGTTGTTGTGTTTATGTGTGTCACAAGATGATTTTCTTTCTTTTCTTTTCTTTCTGACAGGGTTTTGTTCTGTCACCTAGGCTGGAGTGCAGTGGTGTGATCATGGCTCAGAAACAGCCTCAAATTCCCAGGCTCAGGTGATCCTTCCACCTCAGACTCCCAAGTAGCTGGGACTGCAAGCACATGCCACTACGCTCAGCTAAATTTTCTTTTTTTTAAAGAGACGGGTTTTCATAATATTGCTGAGACTGGTCCTGAATTCCTACGCTCAAGCCATCCATCAGCTTTGGCCTCCTAAAGTACTAGCATTAGAGGCGTGAGCCACTGCACCAGGCCACACAAGATGATTTTTGAGTGGCATGACAGGGAGTAAAATTAAGAAATTAATTTGATTTGACTTTTAAGTCCATTTTACCTCTTTTGTCAGTACTTTTTAAATTTCCTAGGAGCTTTTTAACACTCTCTCCTTTCAGGCATACGTATCCCTGCCCCACTCCCCTAATGTATATTCCTAAAAATGTATTTCCAGTTCCATACTGGTTTAATGTTGATAGAACATGCTTTTTGGGATGTTAACTGATATGTAAAGTAATAACTAGTAATGCCGTAAAATATAATCCCCAAAGGCATTTTTGCATTTGTATACTTCAACTATAGTAGAACATTGATAGCTGGCCTCTAAACTCAGCTTTATGGAGTCAGTTGAGTAATGTCTGTATTGGCCAAAAGTGAGATCACTGGGATTGGTGGGGACTAAGGTGAACAGGAGTCTACATCAGGCCCTACCTAAGTGCATTCAAATTTTAAAGATGTAAATGCCTGGCTAAGCCCCTGTAAGAGGAATGATAGGGGCTGGGGTTGATGTTTTATGATTGTAACCCATCTGCTCACTAGGTAGAGAAATGGACAGTTTAACTCCCTTACAGACTATATACCACATTTTCGGAATTCAGAAGTCCTGATTTACCTTATTTCTGCTCCTAGTAGATGTTCCACCTCTTTTAAATTAACATTTCTTTGGACAATGACATGCAGAAACAGTAGCCTCTCATGTTACTCTTCCTTCACTAAGGGATTGATCAATGAAGGCAGGTCATATCTTTTCTGAAGGTCAGCTGATAAGAATAGAATAAAGAGTTTCTGATTTATATAGAATCAAATAATTTCACAATCAGAAGAGACTTCAAGGTCACTAGCCAAAACTGTCTTGGGGAAAAAAATAGCCCTAATATTAAAAATATATTAGTTTTCTATTGCTACCAAAACAAGTTAAAGCCACAAATTTAGTGGCTTTAAACACACACAACACAAATTTATTATCTTAGGGTTCTGTAGGTCAAGAATCTGACGTCGGGTGCAGTGGCTCACGCCTTTCGAAGGCATGAGGCAGGTGGATCACTTGAGGTCAGGAGTTCAAAACCAGCCTGGCCAACATGGTGAAACCCCATCTCTACTAATGATACAAAAAAATTTAGCTTAGCTGGGTGTGGTGGTGCACCCCTGTAATTCCAGCTACTCAGGAGGATGAGGCACAAGAATCACTTGAACCCCGGAGACAGAGGTTGAGGTGAGCTGAGATCGTGCCATTGCACTCCAGCCTGGGCAACAACAGCAAAACTCCCCCCCCCCCTTTTTTTTTTCCAAAAAAAAGGAAGGAAGGAAGGAAGGAAGGAACGTAGTAAGGTTCTTACTGGGCTAACATCAAGGTGTTAGCAGGGCTGTGTCCCTTTCTGAATGCTACCTGGGAGAATCTGTTCCTTGCCTTTTCCAGATTTTAGAGGCTTTCCACATTCCCGAGCTTCTGGTACTTCCTCCATCTTCAGGGCCAGTAGTGGCTTTGAAGTGAGCCAAAGTCCTCACATTGCATCACTTTGACCAGCTGATGCTTCTGCCTCTCTCTTCCATGTTTAAGGTCCCTTGTGATTATGCTGGGCCCACCCAAATATTGCAGGATAATCTCCCTTTTTAAAGATCAACTGGGCCGGGAGTGGTGGTTCACGCCTGTAATCCTAGCACTTGGGGAGGCTGAGGCGGGAGGATCAGGAGGTCAAGAGATCAAGACAATCCTGGCCAACATGGTGAAACCCTGTCTCTACCAAAAATACAAAAATTAGCTGGGCATGGTGGTGCGCGTCTGTAGTCCTAGCTACTTGGGAGGCTGAGGCAGGAGAATTGCTTGAATCTGGGAGGCGGAGGTTGCAGTGAGCCAAGATTGCACCACTACACTCCAGCCTGGCGACAGAGTAAGACTCTGTCTCAAAAAAATAAATAAATAAAAATAAATGATTAGCAGCCTTTATTACATCTTCAGCCTTAATTCCCCTTTGCAATGCAATGTGATGTAACATTTTTCTGAGTTCTAGGTATGGGGATATGGACATCCTTGGGAGCTGTTACTCTGCCTAACACAAAAAGGGTATAATATAGGCTAGATGATAACTCTACATAATGGAGTAATTCTTCACTTTATAAAAGTTTTTATGACATTATTTTGTAGACCCATATAGGATCACTTAGTCAATAGATATTGATTGAGCACTGTATGCTGATGCACCTACCTTTCAGTTTTGTAGGCTCAAGTGAGGGAGCCAAGTAACTAACAAGTGCAGTCTCACAGGATGGGAGTCATAAGGAAGCATGCAGTCATGGAAGTATTATAGAAGGTTGTCTTAGGAGAATTACAGAAGGTTGTCAGGAGGAGTTGATATCTAAACTGAGTTAGGACAAACAGGTGCCAGTCAAGTAAAAGCGATGGGGGTGAAGAGGAGAGGAAGGATGTTAGAGAGCAGACGCGCCGGGACTAGAGCTCACAAAACAGGAAGAGAGCATCCCATGCCTCAGCATCTGTCAATAGCACTTTGGCTTGAGCAGAATAAAAGGGAAGAGTTAATCAAGGGGAAATAGTAGAGAGTAGAGTAATAGAGAGATTGGGGCTTAGAAGATTAGCAAGTCTAGATTATAAATTGTTTTTAACATTACCTATTTGGGCCTTAACAACAGGTTTGAATGAGGGAATGACATGATGTGAATTGCATTTTTAAACAGATTCCTCAGTGTGGAGAATTGGAGCAGCACAAGATTAGAAGCAGTACACAGTTAAGGAGCTTTTACAATAATCTCTGCAAGAGATGCTGGTGATCTGTAATGAGAGAACAGCTGTAGGGCTGGAGAGAAGTCAGTGAATTCAGAAATCCTAAGGAGGTGGAATTAACAGGACTGGATTGTTAATTAGATATGGAAAAAAGAGTCCAGGATAATCTAATTCCCAGTTACCTGGTTTAAGTGCCAGGATGCCTGATAATGCCATGTATTGAGCATAGCAATGTAGGGAGAGAAAGAGCAAGTGTGGAGAGAGAGTGTTGTGCTTTTGGGTCAGGTGTGTGGGGTCTTTTAGACATCTTAGTAGACATGTTAAACAGTGCTGGGATTACAGGTGTGAGCCACTGCACCCAGCCTTAGTTTTTGCATATGAGGAAATTAAAAGTTTAATTGAGCCGGGCGTGGTGGCTCACGCCTGTAATTCCAGCACTTTGGGAGGCTGAGGCGGGCAGATCACTTGAGGTCAGGAGTTAAGACCAGCCTGACCAACATGGAGAAACCCCATCTATACAAAAAAAAAATTAGCTAGTGCATGCCTGAAATCCCAGCTGCTTGGGAGACTGAGGCAGGAAAATCGCTTGAACACTGAAGGCGGAGGTTGCTGTGAGCTGAGATCAAGCCATTGCACTCCAGCCTGGGCAAACAAGAGCAAAACTCTGTCCCAAAAAAAAAATAAAAAGTTTGAAAGAATGCATTATTTTTGCAGGAGAAAGGATAAAAATTAGGATGTGAATCTAGGGCTCCGAATGAGCTAGAATGTGTTTTCTATGCACCAGAGTCCTACTTCTCCCACTAAACAACGAGAGGCCGGGCATGGTGGCTCACACCTATAATCCCAGCACTTTGGGAGGCCGAGGCAGGAGGACCGCTTGAGTCGAGGAGTTCAAGACCAGCCCGGGCAACACAGTGGGACCTTGTCTTAACACAAAAACTAGCCGGGCATGGTCACACACATCTATAGTCCCAGCTACTCAGGAGACTGAGGCAGCAGCATCGCTTGAGTCTGGGAGGTCAAGGCTGTAGTGATTAGTGGTCATGCCACTGCACCACAACCTGTGACAGAGTGAGACTCTCAAAACATTTAAAAGCAAAACAAAACATTGAGGTTCTGTTGGTAGGGTAAAAATGATCATTACAAGCCACCCACTGTTACTGATTTTTTTCTATTGTGGAAATATTTGCCAAGCATTGGGAATACAGTGAGGACAAAACAGATCTTGCGCTTACCCTCTAGATCCCTGGTGGAGTCTAGTGGGAAGGCAGGTATTCAATAAAATTATTGTGACTGGGTGTGTTGGCTCAAGCCTATAATCCCAGCACTTTGGGAGGCTGAGGTGGGCAGATCGCGAGGTCAGGAGATCAAGACCATCCTGACCAACATGGTGAAACCCCATCTCTACTAAAAATACAAAAATTAGCTGAGTGTGGTGGCGCGTGCCTGTAGTCCCAGCTATTTGGGAAGCTGAGGCAGGTAATCACTCGAACCAGGGAGGCAGAGGTTGCAGTGAGCCGAGATTGTGCCACTGCACTCTAGTCTGGGCAGCAAAGTGAGACTACATTTCAATAAATAAATAAATAAAATTACTGCACGGTTATATGGTCTGCTTGCTTATAGAACTGACACATGTGGCCAGCCACAGTGGCTCACGTCTATAATCTCAGAACTTTGTGAGGCTGAGGTACGTAAATCACAAGGTCAGGAGTCTGAGACCAGCCTGGCCAAAAGACCAGCCTAGCCAGTATGGTGAAACCCTTTCTCTACTAAAAAAAAAAAAAAAAAGTCCAAAAATTAGGCGGGCATGGTGTTGAGTGCCTCTAATCCCAGCTGCTCGGGAGGCTGAGGCAGGAGAATTCCTTGAACCTAGAAGCAGAGGGTGCAGTGAGCCAAAAATCATGCCACTGCACTCCAGCCTGGGTGACAGAGCAGGACTCTGACTCAAGAAAAAGCAGAAAACTCCTGACACACTGACCGTGTGTGGAATAGAATGGAGAGAGCAGATTGGAAGACGGGAGGAGGGGAGTTTGGAAGTGTTACCTCTTGGGTAGTCGGAATGCTAATGAGAATTTCCTTTAGTGGAAAGCTTAGTTAAGGGTTGGTCGTTGGGAGTAACATACTACCTACTTATCAAGAGGACCCTAAACTGATGGTTAGAATGATAAAATTGTATTCCCTGCCATTTTCTAGCTCTTTCCAACAGACTGCACCATTTCCAGGAGTGTTGGGAAAGGTGTTTGTTACAACGGCAGAGAAGGGAACAACAGAAGGTAATATAAAAGCAGAAGATCAAAGAGTTTTGCATGGTCTGCATATTAGCTGTCTCTTGCAGCATAACAATTTAGCAGCTGAAAACAGCAAACATATCATCTCGTGGTTTTTGTAGGTCAGAATCTGTGTGTGGCTTAGCTTGGCACTTCTGATTTAAGTCTCTTATGAGGTTACAGTCAAGGGTTGGCCAGGGCTACAGTCATCTCAAGGTTTGATAGAGGTTGGATAATCTGCTTCCAAAGTCACATGGTTCTTGGCAGGCCTCAGACCCTTGCCACGTGGCTTATTTCACAGGGCTGCCTTACGCCATGACAGCTGGCTTCCTCCAGGGCTAGCAGTCAAAGAGAAAGAGCAGTCAACCTTAAGCCATACTTTTTTAATGACCTAATTTTGGAAGTGATATTCCATCATTTCTGCATATTTTTTCCATTAGAAGCAGTTTACTGGGTCCACTTGTACTTACTGGGAGGGGATTGTACAAAGGCATGAATACTAAGAGGCCGGCATCACAGGGGCTCGTCTTAAACGATGCCTGCTACAGTCTGCCAGGAGAAAGTTGGCATCTCAGATTGTACCAAGGGTCCCATGAGAATGTAGTAGCAGTTCTATTCACAGTTCTTTTTTTTTGACTCTGAACAGCTTTCCTGAGATTGCTGGTGGAACCCAGGATATATTCTGGTGTAGACAGGCCAGTTAGATGGTTTTCTTTTTGTCTAGTTTTTTTTTTTTTTAATGATTTCAGTCATGCTGTTAAAATGCAGTATCTATGTAGAGAGAGGATAGAAAAGAAGAGAATCATAATCAATCAAGACTTTCAAATTCTATCCAAAAAAACAGCATTCTCAAAGTCTCAGTAATGAGATAGGTGTTTTTTAAGTAATGTGATATTTTATATGAAGAAACAATAAATTTACACCTCCTGATGCATGTATTTATGCAGTTACATGCATAGTAACCTAGGCAAATGAAGACTTCTTAAATTTTAGATATAAGAATATTTTATAGGCTATATTTAAGAATATGGTATTACTGATTTTATCGGACTCAGGTTAGTGGACGCTGAATAGAAACATACGGTTAGGTGGGGCTTAGGGACTTTGGCTTCTCAGTGCTTTACTAGGAAAGTCAAACTTTTCAATATTTAATAGTTTTTCTAAGTAGTCTCCTTTTGTTTTTCTATTTACTCCTTTGTTTCTACTGGATCATGATCCCTACAAAGAGTGAATGACTTATCTTCATTTGTTTAAAATAATGGTTTCTAAGCATTACTGATAGGTCAGAACTACCATTGATGAAGAGTTTTTTTTTGTTGTCTCGTTTTTTAAACAAAGTTGTATATGCCTGCCTCTCTAATTTGTGAAAGGCAGACAAGTGAGCATTTGAAAATGTAGTCACGCAAATCAAAAGCAGGCAGAGGGTATATGCATGCAATAAAGCATTATTCGGCAA
Organism: Cheracebus regulus; assembly: GCA_963574635.1. Taxonomy (NCBI): domain Eukaryota; kingdom Metazoa; phylum Chordata; class Mammalia; order Primates; family Pitheciidae; genus Cheracebus; species Cheracebus regulus. The sequence continues at coordinate 12,055 of CAUYQU010083927.1, read as the reverse complement.
TGAAAATACATGAAATCCTAATCAATGCTACAGCATGGATGAATCTTGAAAAGGCGCTAAGTGAAAGAAGCCGTATGTATGAAATGTCCCGAATGGGCAGATCTATACAGATAAAAAGTACATTAGCCCCCAGCGGCCTCGGAGTGCGCGCGGGGCGCGAGTTGGACGGGCAGATGGCAGATGCCCGGGAGCCCTTCGGCTCCGAGCCAGGCTGCTTGGCCCTGCCAGCCGGCGCGGTGAGGAGAGGCGTTAGGGCGCGCGGGGTCTCCACTCTCCGCGAACCTCGCGTCGGGTGTTGCAGTCTCCGAGGCGGCGGGGAGTCCCCTGGGGTGGGGGCTTCACCTCTTAGGGGTGGGGGCCGCGGCCGCGGGGCGAAGTTCTGAGCCAGTCAATGGGCTGCTGATCGGCAGGATCCTGGATGCCCGTGGGCCGCCGTCCTGGGCCTGGGGGTTGGGGGATTCCCAAGGAGTATTTCCCACTTTAATGGCCTCAGGGGCCCGAGGTGGGAGGGGGAGCGGCTTTTCCCTCAGTGCCAATGAACCCTAATCTGCGGAGACCATGTGGTTTCATGAAGTTGGAGGCACAGAAGGAGTCAAGACTTAGAACAACAATCATATTGATTTGAAAGTGGCGGGGCAGGATGGTTCTGTGGTGCAGTTTAAGATTGAGAGGCGTACACCACTTAGTAAACTAATGAAAGCCTGCTGTGAAAGACAGGGATTGTCAGTGAGGCAGATTAGATTCCGATTTGACAGGCAAACCAGTCAATGAAGCAGACACACCTGCACAGTTGGAAATGGAGAATGAAGATACAATTGATCTGTTCCAGCAGCACACAGGAGGTGTCTACTGAAAAGGGAACCTGCTTCTTTACTTCAGAACTCTGTTGTTTAAAGACCAAGATTACATTCTCAATTAGAAAACTGCAATTTGGTTCCACCACATCCTGACTACTACAGTATAGCTTTCTCTATTTTTTCGTTTCCCTCTTTCCCATTTCCTTTAAAAGTAACTGGTATATGTGCACAAGCAGAAGAAAAAAAAAAAGTAGGTTAGTGGCTGCACAGTAAGGGGATGGGGTGACAGCTAAGGAATACAGGATTTCTTTTTGGAGTAATAAAACATTCCAAAACGTAATATGATGGTTATACAACACAATATACTAAAACCATTGAATTTTATATTATGAGAATTATATCTCAGTAAAGCCATTAGAAAAGGCTGGACACAGTGGCCTATAATCCCAACACTTTGTGAGGCTGAAGCGGGTGGATCACTTGAGGTCAGGAATTTGAGACCAGCCTGGCTGACATGGTGAAACCCCATCTCTACTAAAAATATAAAAATTAGCCCAGCATGGTGGCATGTGCCTGTAATCTCAGCTACTGGAGAGGCTGAGGCAGGAGAATTTCTTGAACCCAGGAGGCAGAGGTTGCAGTGAGCTGAGATAGCGCCATTGCACTCCAGCCTGGGAGAAGAAGTGAGACTCCGTCTCGGAAAAAAAAAAAAAAAAGCTGGGTTTGGTGGTGGTTGGTTTGGTGATAGGAAGAAACAATATAGTTATTTGTCTCCGCAGAATTTAAAAATTGCTGGTATAATGGAAATTGATGTAACAGTTTTCTGTAAACTATAATAAAATGCTGTTAAATGTGTTTCTTTGTGCTTTTCTTTTAACCTATTGAAAGTTCAGAGTTAACCCCTGGGCTTCTAATGCTTCTGTTCTTACATGATTTCATGAATTGCAAAGAGAATATCTGATGTCAGTAGCTTTTGGAGAATTATAGAATATTAAGGGAAGCTTTTAAGGAAAAGTTCACTGGTTTGCTTTGGCAATTAGGCTCTCCCCCTTCTCCCACAAATAGATACTATTTTTGTTTTGAATTTAAATACATGCCTTTATATTTGTTAGAGAAACAAAATATGTTTATTTTCAGACATTAAGAAAATCATATACTTTCTTATGAGGTCATGTAGATTTTGAGAATTTTTTTATTATAGAGAACCAAGGAATATTTTATATTTGATAGTTTATGAATTCATTGTGCTTGAAATGAATGGGGAAAATATGGTAAACTTTCACCATTTTGTTGTTAGCAAAGGCAGTGTACTTCCAATGGATAAACAGTGTATTTAATGGATTTGAAACATTGGTGCTTGAGTTGTTTGTGGATCTGGATAAGTAGTTTTAAGAATTTGGCCAGGCATGATGGCTCACACCTGTAATCCCAGCATTTTGGGAGGCCGAACGCAAGAGAATCGCTTAAGGCCATGAGTTAAAGAACAGCGTGGACAACATAGAGAACCTGACTCTACAAAAAAAAATTGTTTTTTAATTAGGTACCTGAGGTCCCAAGTATTCAAGAGGCTGAGGTAGGAGGATCATCACTAGACCCCAAGAGTTCGAGGTGGTATGATCCTGCCATTGTGCTGTAGCCTGGGCAACAGAGACCCTGTCTTAAATTTAATTTTAAAAAAAGGTTTAAGAATTAGCATGACAAATTGCCTGCTTGGGCAAATCTCTTACATATTTTTAGTTTTTAATAAAATGCGTTGAAGTGTGGAATGTCTAATGAAACTTCTGAAAGGAAAAATAGAGAATCCAAACATTGTTGGTAATTGACATGTTGTACATAATTTAGATTCTAAATCCCAGAAATATTTATGTGTACTATTTGTGCCTTGAATATGAATTGAAAGCCTAGAGCAAGCTCTAGAAAATGGTAAAACTTGGCCAGGCACGGTGGCTCATGCCTGTAATCCCAGCACTTGGGGAGGCCGAGGCGGGTGGATCACGAGGTCAGGAGTTCAAGACCAGTCTGGCCAACATGGTGAAACCCCGTCTCTACTAAAAATATAACAATTAGCCAGGCAAGGTGGCAGGCACCTATAATCCCAGCCACTCAGGAGGCTGAGGCAGGAGAATCGCTGGAACCTGGCAGGCGGAGGTTGCAGCGATCCAAGATTGCGCCTTTACACTCCAGCCTGGGTGACAGAGCAAGATTCTGTCTCAAAAAAATAAAAAATAAATAAAAATACAATAAAGTTAGCCAGTCAGGTGGCAGTCACCTGTGGTTCCAGCTACTTGGGAGGCTGAGGCAGGAGAATCGATTGAACCCAGGAGGCAGAGGTTGCAGTGAGCTGAGATCACGCCGCTACATTCCAGCCTGGGTGACAGGGAGACTCTGTCTCAAAAAAAAAAAAAAAAGAAAGAAAAGAAAATGGTGAAACTTGAGGGAATAACTGTAAATGTTGTGATAGATGGTATAAGCCCATGGGTTACCTGCTTTTACAACCTAAGGTTCACAGGAGGGGAAGATGTGGGCCTGAAACAGCCTAAGGGAGCTCTCATTGACATGCATTTGTAAAACACCATTTGAGTTTCATGAAGTTCATTTTAAGACTGCCACTGAAAGTCCAGTGGCTGTTCTTGTCTTCCCATCCCTGTATTGACATTGAAACCACTTACCCAACACTCAAGTTCGAGAGTAGTGCTGCCACTTTGTGTGCCTAGTAAATTCTGGCTGCACTTTGTGTGTTACCTTGTTTAATCCTTTGCCATTAGTTGATGAGAAGTTTATGAGAAGATGGGTTGAGAGAGTGAGGTCACTCACCTTAGGTTAACAGGGCGGCAGGACTCAGCCTAAGCTCTTAACCACAGCCCTGCGTCACTCCCTCTGAAGTCAGAGGACACAGCCAGAGGGTATGGGAGCGGAATGGAGCACATGGTAATCATGTCATAATTACATAATACATTTTTTTGGCCTGAGGTCAGATCAGGAAGAAGTTGACTAATTTTCAGATTTATTTCAGTCATTATACTAGTCTCTAGTGTTGAGGAAAAGGAAAGGATGTTTCCTTTTTGCTACTTCAATATGGTTAGCCAATGACTGAAGATATTTAAAAGGTGACCACTGCTGGGGTGTGGTGGCTCATGCCTATAATCCCAGCACTTTGGGAGGCCGAGGCTGGCAGATCACCTGAGGCCAGGAGTTTGAGACCAGCCTGGCCAACATGGCGAAACCTGTGTCTCTACTAAAAATAGAAAAAAATTATCTGGGCATAGTGGCAGGTGCCTGTAATCCCAGCTACTTGGGAGGCTGACGCAGGAGAATCCGCTTGAACCCTGAGGGGAGGAATCTGTAGTGAGCCGAGATCACACCATTGCACTCCAGCCAGGGCAACAAGAGCGAAACTCCATCTAAAAAAAAATGGTGAGCACTCTTTTTTTTCCATTTCCATAGCATTGATCAGAAACTTACAGGGTGAAATGTGTCAGAAAAATGGAGCAGGGCACAGAGATTCTCTTATAGGAACTACGTAAACCGTGTATTAAAATTTATTTCTGATCTGCCTTCCAAAATTATGGCCAAGATGTGCATCAGCATTAATGGGTAAGGCAGTTTGAGGAATTTGGTTATGCAGTGACTCAAAGACTCGTAACATAAAATCACAGAACTGAAGGCATTTTTTTCTATACATACAGTTGCCATTTTAACCATTTCACTGTACAGTTGAGTGGCATCAGTTACATTCATAATGTTGTACAACCATCACTTGTATCTATTTCTAATTGTCTCCCCCAACAGAATCTCTGTGCCCACTAAACATCCTTTTTTATAATTTCTGTCTCTTTATTGATATTGTCATTTTTTTCCTACATTGTCTTCTGGTTTCCTTTAGTTCTTCATCTCTGGTTTCTTTTAAGACAGTTGATTTAAATTCTTTGTCCAGGAAATTCAATGTCTAGGCTTCTTCCGGGTTGTTTTCTGTCTATTGACTACCTTCCTCTGAATGGGCTACATTACTGCTTTTTTGGTATGCTTGGTGATTTGTTGGTGTTGAAAACTGGACATTTGTGTGTTATAATGGGGTAACTCTGGAAGTTGGGGTTTCCCCTTTGCTCAGGGTTGGCTGTTCTTGATTGCTGAAACCTTAGCCTATGTTTCTTTTCCAGTCTTTCATATTGGCCCTGTGATCAGGTACTCCTTTAACACTTAGCTGGGTCATGTATAATTCTGCCCCAGCCTTCACTTCTGCTTGCAGAGTTTATAGATCGTCCAATGGTGAAAGCTTAGGGTCTTCTCAGGCCTTTTCTAAGCATATGTCATGTCCTGAGCTGTCACATGTAGCTTTCTGAATTCTACAGTATACACAAACATTTTTGAATGTCCTGATTTCCCAAGGAAGTGATCTTCCTGGCTTTTTCCTTCTGGCTTTTAGATTGTCTAGTTTATGTCTCACCATAATTTTTTTGCCCCCAGTTGGCTGTGGGGTTTTGATCACCTGACAGTATTTTCCAGCAACACCTGCTGCTTTTCTGCTCTGAACGTGTTGAGTTTTTCAACAGAAAGTCAAGTACCTTGTTTCAGTCTTTAGATAGCCCCAGACAGATTAGAACAAACAAAATGATTTTCTAGTAAGATCTGCTCTGCTCCCTTCAAAAGCAAGTACTGGGGTTCCACTCTGGGAACCAGGGCTGCTGTCTTCAAGGATGCTGTCAAGCTGGGGAAAGGGGTGAGGCAAGGGCAAGTAAAAACATCCCAAAGCTTTGCTGCTCTTTTGACATCGCCTTTCTCTTGATTCAGCGGTCACTTTCTTGTTCAGGTTTACCTTTGTTTTCCAGAGTTCCAAGAATGTTACTTCTTACAGTTCTAGATGTTGTTGTTGCTTTTAATATTTCTGTGAAGGCCTCAGACTTTGAAACTGCCTGTTCTGCCATTTTGCTTATGACACTCAAGGCCTTTTCATTTTAGGGCTTCCAGTAGCAGTAACTATACCCAGAGGGATGGAATTAGATCACACTGCTCTGAAAGAGTATTACTAGTTCATATTTTTATACAAAAGCCTATTTTAGATAAGGATGTCATTGATTTAGAAACTCAACCAATAGTCTTTGGGAAGTAATATCTCTGTTTTAGAATGAAAAAAAAAAACAGCACAGATATTGAAGTCTCAAGACAGTGGTTGAGATAGAGTTAAAATAATAGAGCTCTAGGAAAACAGTTCAACATAGAATTACCATTTAATCTAGCCATTAACTTCTAGGTACATACCAAAAGAATAGAGAACAGGAACCCAAACAGACACATGCACACTAAGGTTCACAGCAGCATTATTCACAATAGCAAAAAGTAGAAACAATCCACATATCCATCAACTGGTGAATGATAAAATGTAGTGTATACAACTAATGAGATGTTCAGATTCAAAAAGGAATACTGCAGATGGATGGATGGATGCCACAGCATAGATGAACCTTGAAGACACTATGCTAAGTGAAAGAAACCAGACACAAAAGGACAAATACTGTATGATTCCACCTATGTAAGGCACATAGAATAGGCACATTCATAGAGACAGAAAGTAGAATAGAGGTTTCTAGAGCTGGAGTGAAGGGGAATGAAGAATCAGTGTTTTATGGGCACTGAGTTTCTGTTTGGGATGTTGAAAAGTTTTGGAAATGGATAGTGGTGATTATTGAACAACACTGTGAATGTATTTAATGCCACTGAATCATATACCTTAAAATGTTTAAAATGTTAAATTTTGTGTTATGTTTTTAAAAAAATAGCCCCCCACATTGTAACAGGTCAGACACAGTGGTTCGAGCCAATAATCCTAGCACTTTAGGAGGCCAAGGCGGGCAGATTGCTTAAGCCCAGGAATTCAAGAGCAGCGTGGGTAACATGGTGAAACTCCATGTCTACAAAAAATACATGCAAAAATACAAAAATTAGCCAGGTGGTGTGCCCTTGTTGTCCCGGCCACTTCAGAGGCTGAGGTGGGAGGATCACTTGAGCTGGAGAAGTCGAGGCTGCAGTGAGCCATGATTGCACCACTGCACTCCAGCCTGGGTGACAGAGTGAGACCCCATCTCAAAAAAAAAAACTATATATATATATATATATTTCAAAGTCAGTGTAGGGGCATACAAAGCTTAACTGATTGAAATTTGCTGAGTTTTAAAACATAGTTCTTGAGCATTTATTGAGCATTTACTATATGCCAGCCACTGGTACATGCTTTATGTGGATTAACGCATTTACTCCTCACCACAACCTTATTAAGCATAATACAGTTAGCACCAATTTATAGATGAGGGATCTGAAGCACAGAGAGTTTAAGTAACTTGCCCAATATCATTGCTGAAATGTGTATCACTGGGATAAAGTACATCCCAGAACTTCATCCCAGAACTTCATCCCAGGTAATCTGACTTCAGACTTAGTGTCTGATTGATAAACTATACTAACTCACTTTTGCTGAAGTTTAAAAGTGTGCTTAAAGCAATACATGACTTCCCACAATTTTCCACAGAACAATTATTGCACATTCCTTTCCTCTGGGTGTGTTGGTGGCTGTGATTCCTGCCTGCCAGCCTCAGCAAGACAAAACATGGTCAAAGAAAAGGTGGATGGTTCACTCTTAAGGGAAGTGGAAGATTTGGGTTTGTTTCAGTAATTGTCTCTGAATAATGGTATGACCTTCTCTGAGATTTTTAATTTCATCTAGTTTCATTGCAGTGAAAGGAAACTTTAACATTTAGATCAAAGAAAATATTTTTCTAAAAGCAGTGAATGTAGTTTTGAATGATAGGGTACTTGTACTGTGAATAGTAGTATACAGTATTTGAACTGTACAAGGCCTTTACTTACTATTATTTTTGAGAAGCAGTCCGGCTCTGTCACCCAGGCTGGAGTGCAATGGTGTGATCTCGGCTCACTGCAGCCTCCACCTCCCAGGTTCAAGCAATTCTCCTGCCTCAGCCTCCTAAGTAGCTGGAACTACAGGTGTACACCACCACACCCAGCGAATTTTTTGTATTTTTAGTAGAGACAGTTTTCACCTTGTTGGCCAGGCTGGTCTTGAACTCCTGACCTCCCAAAGTGCTGGGCTTACAGGCGTAAGCCACTGCACCCAGCCTGTATGAAGCCTTTAAATAATCCTTCCCCATCCTCAACCATGCCTTTCAGCATAGTTTATGTTATCAGTATCACTACAGGTTGAATATCCCTTATCCAAAATGCTTGAGATTGGAAGTGTTTCAGATTTCAGATTTTTTTTGGATTTTGGAATGTTTGCCTATATGTAATGAGATATCTTAAGGATGCAACCCAAGTCTAAAGACAACTTTATGTTTCATATACCCACCCTATATACAGAGACTGAAGGTCTTTTTATATAATGGTTTAAAATAGTTTTGTACATGAAATAAAACTTTGACTTCAACCTCTCACATGAAGTTAGGTATAGAATTTTCTCCTTGTGGCATCATGTCAGCATTAGAAAAGTTTCAGGTTTTGGAGCATTTTATATTTCAGAATTTCAGATGAGGGATGCTTAACCTACATCATAAATACAATAATTGCCACTCTTCACCTAGGCCTTGCTGTTTTCTGTGTGACATCTTTCCATTCCCCATTTTGACTGCAATAACTTTTGATTCTCTTAATTACTAACTAGAGTACCAGCTGTGAGATTTTGTCCTTAAACATCCGGTCACATCCTTTTCCCTATCATGCAGAGAAGTGGTTATATCCCTTAGTTACATTCATAGGTGGCAGATCGATGCTAGATTATTAAAAGGAACATGAATGTCAGAGTATATTCCTAGTGTTTTAAGGTAAAAGCAATTAAAGGATACTACTATATTGTTTCACAAAATGCCTCTTGACCACTATCAGAGATAGAGTCTAAGCTAACTGGAGCAGTTATATGTTAGAACTGACACAGAATCCAGGTGGTATGATAAATAGAATAAAATTTCTCAATCAAGGTAATTTCCCAATCTTTGGCCCATGGTTATTACAAATAATTTTTAAAAAGAAATAAAATCTCTTCACAGCTGCTCATGAGGCTGAGGCAGGAAGATCATTTGAGTCCGTGAGTTCAAATCCAGTCTGGGGAACATAATGAAACCCCATCCCTGAAAACCTCACTAGGTACATGTAAACTGTCATCTCCATTTTAGAGCTTAATGAAGTTGACAGGTCTTAAATTAGGTCTCAAGAATGTGCCTGCTACTATCTTTAAATACTTATAAAATAGCATCACTGAGTTGTTTAATGGGTAGTTTTAACTGTAAGTCACTTGGCTTTCACAGATGACAATAGCAAATATAATTTTTTGTTCTTGTCTAGCTGTATGGATTCGTATGTGGCAACAGAAAGCTTCATTTATATCGAGTGAGATTTTATAGGGAATTGAGAAATTATATAGGGCAGTATGTTTTGATTTGGTTTTTCTACTTAACTATAAATATATCTTGAAAACTTTTTGTGAATTAGAAGGAATTTTAGGTCGGACATGGTGGCTGGCGCCTGTAATCCCAGCACTTTGGGAGGCCAGGGTGGGAGGATCACTTGAGGCTAGAAGTTCAAGACAAGCCTGGGCAACATAGCAAGACACCCCCAAGAAAATTTAAAAATCGTCCTGGCATAGTGTTGTGTGCCTATGGTTCCAGCTTCTCAGGAGGTGGAAGTGGGAGGATTGCTTGAGCCTGGGAGGTTGAGGCTGCAGTGAGTCATGATCACACCACCACACTCCAAACTGCGCAACAGAATGAGACTTATTTTTTTCAAGCAAAACTTTGTAAGACTCAATGTGACATCTAATGTAATAACACAAATTTTTTTTTTAATTTACACAGAAAAATAAAATTTCCATGTTGCATCATGAATGCTTTATTAATATCATTTAAAAATCTTAGTATATTATAAAGATACACGATTCACAATTGTCAACTAACAACACGTCAGTCTCTCTAAGTACTCCTGATTATGCTGTTTATTTTCTTTATTATTGTTTTTGTTAAAAAATAAGCTCATAGAATATTATCCCATACTAAAAAGAAATGAACTATCAAGCATTAAAAGACATAGAGGAAAATTTAATGTATGTTACTAAGTGAAAGAAGGCAATCTGAAAAGACTACATATTGTATGATAAAGTGTGAAAAAAATATATACAAGCTCAATCATGTTCAAACCTACATATTGGTTAATAATAACCTAAGCAATTTAATACTCCAACCTAGTTCTTATAATTCCTATTATTCACTATGACATGAGAAATATAAACTTTATTAGCTTTAACTACTCTTTCCTTTGAATGTTTGTCTTCAAATAAAATTGGACTGTCTCAGAACTGCTTTACCAATCTGTGACTTTTTCATTCAAGTGACAGTAAAGCTATTTTTCAGGCTGAGAGTTAGGACACCTGCTTTTTGCATGCACTGTCTCATTTAATCCTCACATTAATATTATTGAGTAGATGTTAGAGGCCCCATGTTAAAGAGTAAAAAAATAGAGCATCAAAAAGATTAAGTAACTTGCCAGAAGTGCAGCTAATAAGTAGTTGAAGCATGCTGGGAACTAAGGGCTGCCTTAATATCCATGTCATTCTTCTAGCTCTGGCAACAGTTTTCTAATATGAATTCTTTACCCCATTAATGTTGTGAAACTAAGAACATGGTATTTTAAGTGGCTTAAAATTCCATGTAATCAGAGTATGGCTAAATGTTACTTTCCTATTTTATATGGGCCTAAAGTAAAGTATACCCTTGGCATTTCATACCATGTGTATCAACTGATATGATTAAGCCACAATAGAATTCTATTCTAAAAGCTCGGCAAAGCTAGAAACAAAAGTCTCGTCTTTGGTAGGGAGTATTGCAGCACTCTTCTTGCAAGGACATTCACTTTTCTTGCCTGAAAAGCAAATGCGCCACTATTCGTGTAGTCTACAATCTAGGCAAGGGAGGAACAGTGGTTTTAAAAATATATCAAGAAAGGAACTAGAAGATACTTGTATGAGGTGGGCAACCGTACCTTCCATTTTCATAAATAATTGGTCAAGCTTCTTCACAGTGATTGTCTGCATTTCTTATATAGCAAAATCTCTGGAGATTTTGAATGTTTTCAATGGTCAGAACTAGGAGGCATGGACCTGAGAACTTCTCTAGCCAGTCTCTTCATTTTAGATAAGGAAACGACATAGCTCAGAGAGTAAAATGTCTAATCCAAGGAAACAATATAGCTCAGAGTAAAATGTCTAATCCAAGGTCTCTTGGAAAAATGATAGCAGAACTGAAGTCTCTTGCTCCTTTTCCAGTGCTCTCTGATTTTATGTTACTCTGTCCTAGCAAGGAATGTTATCTCGAGGTAAGATGGTTTTGTATAATAGTTATCTCTGAAGCTCATGTTGTTTAAAGCCTGACAGATAATCCTTTTGTAGTATGAGTCTTGCAAGTTTTGCTAATGTCTTCGACGATCTAGTGTCACTCATCTGCACCTAGGTCATATTTTCCTTCCCCTCCCTACAGGATGACTAAAGTACTCACATTTTTTCTAATTGCCCATTAGCCACCTGCTAATCTTGGAATCCTTAGACTTCTGTGGGCTTTTGGAACTTCTGCTGTTGTGTTTTATGAATAATAGTCCCCTTTCTGTTGGAATTTTTCTGGTTACATCATTTTATTTACCAATGTATTGCTTTTTAACAAATTGTACGGAGAGATCCAAGATGGCCGATTAGCAACAGCTCAGGAATGTAGCTCCCAGTGAAAGCGCAGAGAACGAGTGGACGCCGCACTTTCCGATGAATTTTTGTTGCCCACAGGCCGGGAGATTCCTGGCAGAGGAGCCACACGGGTCGCCAGCGCGACTCGTTTGGCCGGCGCGGCTGTTTTGCCGGCGCTCCAGCGCAGCGCTTCCCGGTGCAGAGTGTACAGGACGGACGGGCTCGGCTGGTCCCATCCCCACAAGGAAAACAGCAATTGGAAGTGCTGCAGACTGAGAGCCTCACAGCAAGCACAGCGAACCCGGGAAGGTCCGGCTCTGTGGGGAACGAGCATCCGCCAAATGAAAACTCAGAACCAGAACAACTTCATCACCCGGCGGAGAGAGACCCAAGAGGGCCTCATAGCAGCTGCTCGCTATTGTAGCTCCCAGTGAAAGCGCAGAGAGCGAGTGGCTGCCGCAATTGCAGACAAATTTTTGATGCCCACAAACTGGGAGATTCCCGGTGAAGGAGCCACACGGGTCGCCAGTTGTGA
>CAUYQU010083925.1:0-13089 GCA_963574635.1 Cheracebus regulus | reverse complement strand
CAATATTATACCTATTCTAAAAGTGATCACATAACAGGAAATAAATCACTTTTTAGTAATTGCATAAGCATTTTACAGATTTAAATGAAATCCTGAGCAATAGAGCAAGATTTTCGTTCTCTCTCCCTCTTTCTCTTTCTTCTCTTTTATTCTACTTCTTTCTCTCTCTTAAAAAAAAAAAATGAGACCCAAATGCCCATGGTACCCACTCTTGCTACACTGCCTTCTCTCTCCAAACGTGCACCTCTGGCATCATGAGGAGTTTCCTATGATCAGTTGACAGAGGAAGAGAAGACCTGGTCATGGTTTACATATGGTCTTGTACAATATGCAAGTAACATCCAAAAGTGGACAGCTATAGCACTACAGCTCATCTCTAGGACATTCCTGGAAGTCAGTTGTGAAAGGAAATGTCCCTGTATACGAAATATCTGCATTGGATATTTGTAATCAACATCTTATAAGAAGCAAGGATATTCTTGAACATTTGGGGAAAATTAAGGTGAGAGAGAAGTTTTTGCATCTGGCCCCTACTACAACCAAGAAAAATACAAAACACCTAGTGGTCCTATATGGATTTTGGACACAATTCACTCAGTTGGGAATAGTGAAAATCTGATAGTTTTGAGTGGGACCAAGAATACAAGAAGGCTCTGCGAGAGGTACAGAATTCTGTGTAAGCTGGCCTGCCCTTTGCAGCATCCAATGGTGCTTCAAGTGTCCGTGGCAGGTAGAGATGCTGTTTGGAGCCTGTGGCAGGCCCTTAGAGCTGAATCACAGTGAAGACCTTCAGGTTTCCAGAGGAAGGACTTGATGCCATCTGCAAATAACTATTTTTTTCTTTTAAAGATGGCCCTTGGTCTTGATGCTGAGCCTTAGTAAAAACAGAATGCTTGACCTTGGGCTGGTAAGTAACTGTGTGGCCTGAGGTACCTATTATAACTGATTCTGTATAAATGGTTCATAAGATGGACCACCAGCACTCTTTTTACTGCTGGAAGTAGAGTTATCAGTATATTTAAATCTAAACAGATTAAAGAGCCAATCCCAGAAACCCCAAAGCCAACTTAGAAAGCTCACATAAAAGTATATGTGACCTATATTTTTAATCATTTATTATGTTTAAAATCAATTCACTTTCTTTTGCCTAAATCTACACTAGAAGAAAAATTCATGTCACTGTTATGAATAGGGAGAAGGTATCACTTGTCATTAAGGGAGGGTAACTGAAAGAATAAATACAATCAATACAATGTTGTTAAATTTAAAGTTGATGTTATTGCTTGCCAGTGGCTTTGAACCTACGGAATTTTAAAAAGAAAGTACCAAGGGTTAGAGAAGAATTAAAGGTATATTTGTTTTACTTGGTATGCTTATTGAATTATAAAGGCATGGATTGAAAACTTAGACTCTGAACTATATCTTGACATAGAATGTTTTACTCAGAGCAGCATTCTGGTCCATTAATAAAATAAAAACAAGTTGTAGCTCTTATCTTTCTACTAGAATCACAACTGCTATTGAACTGAATGTTAGTCCATAGGACTTAAAGCAAACAGCATCTAACTCATGAAACCGTAATAATAAGAATTTTTGTTTAAAAGAAGCCCTAGGAATTAAATATTTTTAACTCTCTTCTTTCTGTCTAGGAAAGGTTATGCTTAAACCATGTTATTGTTAAGGATCACTAGAGAAAGACTTTTAAAAATTTATATTTATGTAAATAATTTTTGATTATTTTTATAGCTGAGGAGAAAGTCCAGAAATTATCCAGTGTGATAACTTAACTTTTTTGTTACTAATAAAACTGAATCTTGGACACCTTAGTGGAAGTCTGAGAGTGGAAAAACCACACAATGGGAACAGACTGCAAGTCTATTTAAAGTTAGCATATCTTGAACATAGGACTCTATCTTACAACATCCTTTTAAAAAATTTCTGTTTTATCTCAAAGTCTTAGAAAAATCTATTAGGAACTTTAATTGCCTTAAAATTGAATAGATGGATGATTACACATTTGCATTAATTATAGAGAGATTGCCCTAGTGGAAATATTTTAAAGACAGAAACTGTAGTCATATCAGAACATGGAGAGCAAATGAAACAACATAGAGGAAAAGCTTCATGAAGACGAAACACCTTTTGCTGAATGTTTGAATGTTGGTGTCCCTCCATATTCCCTATGTTGAAACCTAACTCCCAAGGACATGGTATTAAGTGGTGGGGCTTTTAGGAAGTCATTAAGTCATGAAGGCAGAGCTCTCATGAATAGGATTAGTGCATTTATAAAGAGGCTTGAGGGAGCCTGCTAGTTCCCTTCCATCATGTGAGGACACAGCAGCAAAACACTATCTATGGAGAAGACAGCAAGCCCTTACCAGACATTGAATCTGCTGGTACCTTGATTTTGGACTTCACAGCATCAGAACTGTGAGCAATAAATTTCTGCTGTTTATGTATTACCCAGTCTAAGAATTCATTATAGCAAGCTAAACAAACTAAGACACCTTCCATTAAGTTTTTGTACACACAGATGTTCCCTGCCATACCCCAATATACTGGTTACTTGCTCCAAAAACTAATTTTGATTCTGTATGTTTGTGAGTGTTAATTGCATAGACAGTACATGAAAAAAAGAAAACATCCTTAATCATAATAGCTACTCAATATTTTAAATAACAAATATTTATAGAGTGCTTATTATGTTCCAAGCACTCTCTTGGATGCTGGGTAGACTCTTCATTTCGTTGACCAAATGAGAAAAATGAGCAGTAAATTAACATTGTCTATTAACTTCTGCTTTTTAGTAGTCAAGAAAGAATTGCTGAAACCACTATCGTCATTTACAGGGTCAGTAAATGAATTGGTACAGGCTCAATTTGCCGGTGATGCTTAGAGGACAAGGAACTGAAAAGGTACGTGATAGCATAAGAATTTTGTTCAAGTCCCACAACATTCATATCTTATGAATTAGTTTTTTGTTTGTTTTACTTTAACCTCGTGCCCAACAAGAAACAGCTTTTGTTAGAACGGAGTTACATTAGCCATGATGACTTCTGCCTCTAGCTAGTCCCACAAATCTTTCAAATTTCACTTGTAGAAAATGTAACTAAGACTAAAACTAAATAAACAAACCAATGCCCATGAGAATTGTTGGTTTTGTAACTTTAAGCATAAAAATGTCTTTTTTGAAACCTGACCTATTTTTACAAGAGCAAGCATATGTGGTCTTCATATTTATTATGGCAAACAAGACTCCACATTCCCCTACTGGAAAGCAGCAGCATTTTAACACTGATGAAGCTTTGTGCTGAGAAGCAACATCCTCCTGATCATGCCGTCTGGACACTGTGCTTTATTTACGCTTGCACTATCTATTCAAAATGAAAGTTTTGCTCCAAAACACAAATGTAGTGAAAACAGACAATCCCATTCTTTCCCCTTACATCTGTATACATTCTCTCCTGCTCTTTGCTTTTCAATTAAAACTGAATTTATCTGTAGACAATTTCTAATGTTTTTAGTAAATTTATTCCTCAATAAAATAGCACAGAACTTCGCAATTGAACTTATAAATAGTATAGAAAACAGACACAATACCAAACAAAAATTCATTTACTAGAAAAGATTGACTAAAATCAACTTTTATATAGGAATATGGTTACACAAGAACATCCAATTCGTTTGTGTATGTTGTGTCTGTGTGTATGTATTTCGTTGCAAACTGCTTAACATTGGAGACCAAAAAAGGGCTGAAAAACACAAACACCACACTATTGTTTTAGCTTATTCTATCTGAAAAATAATTTATTATTTTTGTTATTATTGATATCAATCAACCAGTTAGTAGAATTTATTGAAGATTCATTGTTCACTATAATGGTTGATGCAAGGGGAATATCATGATTCCCATCTTCATGCTGTGAATGTTAAAAATTCAGTTTTATTATTTATCAATAAAGCCTTGAGGTATTCAAAATTCCTAAATACTGCTTATGAAATACATTCTACATTATATTAATTTGATCCATACATACACAATGTACAACTATACCAATTGAATGTGTATAATGAACACTTTTAAATATATCTATAAATATATTAATAATAGTTTTCATCGGGTGGTATGCTATATATGTATTTTTTCGGTCTCACACTTTTATTTGCCAAATTTTAAATGGCAGAAATGTTTAACTTATTATCAGATTAAAATAATACATTTTTATATTGGCATTATCTTTATGTAGGAGCATAATTTAACTCATAAAAGGGGGTAATATGTTTCAAAAAGGTGAGATCAAAGATCCAGTTTGACGTGTTTACAGACTACTTCAATACTCTTCAAATATGAGAGACTACGTCACATGAAAGACCCTTAATCCCATCTTGTGTTTCTTTTTTTACAAGACCAAGAGTAGCAAATGTTGCACGGTTACTGTACATGGCAATGCACAAGGGTCTGGCTTTCCTCCAGAAGTTTACCATAGAGCTCTTTGTTTAATTTATACAACCAGTCACCTGACATATATCTTCAGCCTAGAGTGAAGTTTAGCACTTTTCATTTTTATTTATTTTACTTTATTTATTTATATTGAAAGACGGTCTTACTCTGTTGCCCAAGCTGAGTGCATTGACATGATCACTGCAGGTTCACCCTCCTGGGCTCAAGCAATTGTCTTGCCTCAGCCTCTCAAGTAGTTGAAACCACAGGCACACTCCTTCACACCCAGCTAATTTTTTTATTTTTTTGCAGAGATGAAGTCTCGCGATTTTTCCCAGGATATCCTGGAACTCCTAGACTCAAGTGATCCTCCTCCCACTCCCAGCTTCCAACAATTCTTCCTCAGCCTTCTGAGTAGCTGAGATTCCAGGTAACCACCACCACGCCTGGCTAATTTTTGTACTTTTAGTAGAGGTGGGTTTCACCATGTTGGCCAGGCTGGTCTTGAACTCCTGACCTCACGTGATCTACCTGCCTTGGCATCCCAAACTGCTGGGATTATAGGCATGAGCCACTGTGCCTGGCCAGCACTTGTTAACTTGAAGAACTTTTAACCCTCTCTCCCAGAAACATCTTAGTTCTCTGATGTTTCCAACACCCCTGTATTTTCAATTTTTCACCATTGTGCTTCTAAGGTTTGTTCTGTGCAGGAGATATGCAAGGGGAGAAGAAAAGGCACATATGCAATACCTTTAAGGATAAATAAGCCTTATCCCATGTAAATAGCAATGGAGATATAATAAGCAGATGATATAATAAGCAAATAATATAATAAGTAAATTGATATAATAAGCAATGATATAATAAGCAGATTGATAAAAGAAGCAAATTACAATGGGAAGGGGAGAAGGGAAAGAGATTTACATTCACCAGACTATGGAAGATTCACCACCAGACTGGAAGCAACAGCCTGGGCTTCAGATAGGATACCACATGCACCAGACTATGGAGGGCTCACCACCGCACTGGGAAGCAGGAAACTGGGCTCCGGAGTCCGCCACTAGTATGTACACAGATGAGGAGCGGTCTCATGAAGCTTCGGCACATGAGAAGCTTCTGTAGAAATTGTCTAGCTCCTTCTGTAAGAAATTGTTTGGCATGAGACCCAGTCACCAGGGCCCTTTATGACTGGAGCAAAAAAAGGTCAACTTGTTTTTGTGATTGTATGTTGTTTTTCAATAACTAACGTATAGGAATAGATTGAAATAGAGATTTCTCCAAAACAGTGCTGGATGAAGGCCTCAAGGGGCTCATGCAACTTGTTCTGGGACTTGGTGACTATTGCTTGTGTCCATGTTCAATTGAGTTCACATTTTTATTTAACTTTTCCTTCACAAGGTTCTGTTTATTAAATATGGAAACTTCATTGGATTTTATTCTCAGTCACTTTCTTTTATATATATATATATCTTTTCCTGAGACAACTTATTTTCTTTTAGAATATGAATCACCATCATATTCCCTCATCTATTTCGGTTGTTCACATGGTTTCTAGTATATTTATGTACAATTCTCCGTTCAAATATTTTACCTTGACATCCCATCACAATCTCTAAAGAACATATTCGAAATCTGCATATTCTTCTGCAGCTCTGCTAAACCTCTACTCATCTAATTGCTCAATATTTAAACACATTAGCTTCCTTGGCTCCTTTCAAATTTCACTCACTCAGCAATGTTCGGATTTGTTTGTTCCTACTTCCTAAAAAATCCTGAGTGTATCCACTATTTCCCATCCTCAATACCATCCCTCAAGTCCCAACTTTAATCATTTCTTTCCTAGATGGCACAAAGACACTTCTAACTGATATCTTTACATCTATTCACTTTCCAGTCAACACAAATGGTCTCCATAATAGTACAAAAATTATCTTCTTCTTATTAATTTTTTTAATGGCACCAGTTCTTTATAAAACTGTCTTGTCTTTTTTTGAGAAGGAGTCTTGTTCTTGTTGCCCAGTCTGTAGTGCAATGGCGCAATCTCGGCTCACCGCAACCTTCTCCTCCCAGATTCAAGTGATTCTTCTGCCTCAGCCCCCGAGTAGCTCAGATTACAGCCATACCACCACACCCAGTTAATTTTGTATTTTTAGTAGAGACAGGGTTTCTCCATGTTTGTCAGGCTGGCGTCAAACTCCCAACCTCAAGTGATTCATCTGCCTCGACTTCCCAAAGTGCTGGGATTACATATGTCAGCCACTGTGCCCATGTTCAGCTTTTTAAATCAACTTTCTTTTTCTTATTTTTAGCCTTTACACAAACAGTTTCCTCTTTAAAAAAAAAGAAAAAAAAAACAGTCTCACTCTGTTGCCCAGGCTGGAATGAGGTGATGCAATCTCGGCTCACTGCAACCTCTGCCCCTGGGTTCAAGCAGTTATTTCACCTCAGCTACCCTAATAGCTGGCATTACAGGCATGTGTGACCACACCTGGCTAATTTTTGTATTTTTAGTAGAGGCAGGGTTTTGCCATGTTGGCCAGGCTAGTCTCGAATTCTTGACTTCAAGTGATCCGCCTGCCTTAGCCTCCCAAATTGCTGGGATTACAGGCGTGAGCCAATGGCACTGGCCAATTTCCTGTATCTTGAATGGCCCTTTTTGACTTATTTACATGGTAAATTTTTACATTCTTTTCAGTCTCAATTTTGTGAATAAATTCATGAAGAAATCCATGAATTGGGAATCTAAGTTGTTTGAGGAGCCACAAAAATAGTTGTTAATTCTGGACATTTGATTCTAAGAGAACAAGATAAAAGCAATGATCTCTTTATATTTGCATAATATCCTAGTACATGGTTGACAACACTGAAGAATGTGGCTGGTCGCTTCCAGTAGATGAAGTAGATGTCAAAGATGGTGCTTGATAGTGCCAAAGGAGAAAGAAAAGATAATTCCTGTCCTTGATCAATCTACACTATAGTTGAAGAGACAGAGTGGCTAATACGTATAATTATAGTCATGCTTAAAAAAATTGACATATATTAAAGGAAATATAAGAAAAAAAAAACTGAGCCCTGGGCATGGTGGCTCACGCCTGTAATCCCAGCACTTTGGGAGATCAAGGTAGGTGGATCACTTGAGATCAGGAGTTCAAGACCAGGCTGGCCAACACGGTGAAACCCTGTCTCTACTAAAAATACAAAAATGAGCTGGGTGTGGTGGTGGCCGCCTGTAATCCCAGCTACTCTGGAGGCTGAGGCAGAAGAATCACTTGAACCCAGAAGGCACTGGTTGCAGTGAGCTGAGATTGTGCCACTGCACTCCAGCCTCAGTAACAGAGTGAGACTCCATTAAAAAAAAATAAAAAAGACAAAAATGAAAAAGAAAGAAAAAGAAATGAAACATACGTTTTTCTGGATTATTAAAGTTTCATTAAATAAAGTGACTTTATTAGATAAGGAAGATGAATGTGAGAGTGGTAGAAATTGAGGAATAGGGACAAGAAGAAAAAAACCCTCAATAGTAACTTTTAGTTGAAAGAATCGTAACTGTAGAAAAAAATCACTCCATGTGCATCCATCTTTCTGGGGTCTGAAGTATGTATAATCATGAAGACCATCTTTCAGAAAATAAACCTAAAATTACAAACACAAAAGCAGTACAAGCCAAATATAGAATGAGAAAAGAAATTACACAACTTAGAAAACAGAATTTCACAAAGTAACAGCATTTTCAACGTTTTTTATTCATTAAGGCATAATTTACATAAAATATACAAGTCTTAGAAGAGTTTTGTGAGTAATCAGCTATCTAATCAAGATATAGAACATTTGTATTAGTGCAGAGAGTATCTTTATGCTCCTTTACAGTTAATCTTCATTCCCAAAGGCAATCACTGTCCTGATTTCAATAATCATAGAAGACTAGGCATGGTAGCTCACAAATATAATCCCAGAACTTTTAGAGGCCAAAGTGGGAGGATTGCTTGAGCCTAGGAGTTTGAGACCAACCTGGGCAACATAGGGAGATTTCATCTCTATAGGCATGGTGGCATGTGCCTGTAGTTCCAGCTACTTGAGAGGCTGGGGTGGGAAGATGGCTTGAGTCCAGAAGATTGAGGCTGCAGTGAGCTGTGATCAGGCTATTGCACTCTAGCCTGGGTGACAGAGTGAGTGAGATCCTGTCTCAAAAAGAAAAACAAATATATATTACTTTTACTTCATCTTAACCTTTCAGAAAAAGAATTGTTCAGCATGTACTTTTTATGTAAATGTATATACATGTATATGGCTTTGGCTCAATGTACTAATTTGGAGATTCATTGATGTTATTATATGTGTCAGTAGTTTGTTTCTAAAGCTATGCTGTATTCCACTATAATAATGTGCCATAGATTTCTTATCTATTATGGAATATATTGACATTTAGTTTGGGGTATCATGAGTTAAGCTGCTATAAACATACAAGTCTTTCTGTGAACATAAGTTTTCATTTTTTATTTAACATGAGTAAATATCTAAGAGAAAAACTAATGGGTCATGACTCTGTTTAATTTTACAAAAATTTGTCAAACTGGTTTCTAAAATATTCATGCCATTTTATATTTGCAGTAGAAATTTAGGAGTTTCAGGTTTTCCAAATACTTACTTTTTTGGGGAATGTAAAATACTATTTAATTTTGCTCTTAACTTACATTTCCCTTGTAATGCAAGGAACCAGCCCTACATCATACCCCTGGGTACCCTATGTTTGGTGGCAACAAAGGAATGAGGAAAAGACAGATTAAGAGAGATAGTGGGACCAGGGGACCATCTCTCATCACTGGAGGAGACAGTGAAGGCCCCAAGCTCTGATCATTCACACTATTTATTGGTTACAATCACTTTGATCTATAGGGTAGGGGTGGAGTAATGGTGGGGAGAGGGTGACGTGATAGTGGAGTGAATCGGTGAGCCGGAAGTGAATCGGTGAGTTAGAACTGGTGTGTCATCCTAAAGTTTGATAGCAGTGGCAATTTGGGAGTTTCATAAAACAAGAACATGTGGTTATCTTTAGCCTATTATCTATGCAGCTGGCAGAACGCATGCCTTACAAGGAGCCTACAAGTCTGACTATGTCATAGTTCTACAAAGGGGTTTTACGTCCTTGAACACAATGTTTATGGTAACAGAGCCTAGGTCACTCTGCACTGGAACATGAGGCATGGAGAAGTTTGCCTCCCCAGAGGCCTCCTGTAGTTTGCTGTGGTTTGTTGTTCCCAGTTTATATGTTACTCATAACCATGGGTAACTCCTTTCTTCTTTGCTGCTTCTTCCAATATCAATAGATATCCCTGATAGCTATTGATATGGCTAATTAGTGAGTAAAAAGATGTTCAACATTAATAGATATCAGAAAAATGTAGAAATTTTAATTTTCAAAAAAATTCCAATTGGTTTTTCTTTCATCATTATTGCTTTTTGTACTGTTAATTCTTTTCCCACACTAAGATTTTTTCTTCATTATCCCATTGAGGTAGTATTTGGATTGTCTCCATATTTAGGATAGCATAAGTGAAATTGCTACAAACATAAATACATAGCTATGCATATTCTCACATACTTGTCCATTCACATGCAAGTATTTTATATAAATCTTCATTTACTATGGATAAATTCCTAAAAAAGAAATTATGCTTTACCAACTACTTCTTTGTAAAGTATGCATTCATAGCTCTTTCTATATTTGTTTACATATACATATATTAATATGATATATATATATTTGTTTGTAGAGAAAGGGTCTTGCTCTGTTACTAAGCTGGATGCAGTGCTGGGATCACAGCTTGTTGTAACCTACAACTCCTGGGCTCATGGAATCCTCTTGCCTCAAACTTCCTAGCAGCTGGAACTACAGGTACATGCCCCCTCATCCAATTAATTAAAAAAAAATTTATAGAGACAGGGTCTCTCTTCGTTGCCCAGGGTGGTCTTGAATTCCTTGATCCTTCTGCCTCAGACTCCCAAACCATTGAGGTTATGGGCTTGAGCCACCACACCTGGCCCATATTTTCATTTAAATTGATCTCTATAAATTCTTTATGTTATGACTTCAAGTCATCTTGAGATGCATGTTTTGAGAATATTTTTACTGAGTATATGACTTGAATTTTTATTTTCTTAGTGTTTTTAATGAGCAAAGCATTTAATTTTAGTGAAGATAATTTTCTATTTATTATTCTATGTTTGGTACCTTCTCACTTTGTCAATGAAATTTTTTCTACAAGATTAAGAAGTTATTTTTCTATGTCATCTTAAAAGGACATGTAAATTTAGATTTTATGTTTATGTCTTTATCCCAGATATTTGTGTATGGTGTAACAGGCTTGTAAAGGTAATTTTTCCCTCTATTCATATACAGTTGCTCAAGTAGAATTTGCTGAAAATAATTTTCTATTTTTTATCAGAATATCTTGGACCATTTGACAAAAGTCAATTTTCTATATATGCTAAGTTTTCTTCTGAACTCTTTGCTTTGATCTATATATCTATAAGCCAATACAACATTGATTTACTTATAGTAGGCATGTGGTAAGTTTTTTTGATTTTTAGTAAACAACTTTAAACTTATTTAACAAAATAGGCAACTTTAGAAAAGTTTACAGGCAATTCTAAGAAAAACTTCTATATTGAAATAAAAAGTCTTTATTAGAAAATATAAAAACTGATTAAAATGTATAAATATGCATATTATGTTCATATATTTTTGATGCTCAGATCACTAACAGAAAGTTTTGTCCACTTATTTTACACAGATATAGTATTTTAAAAAATAATTCTATCTTTTTTTATTGAACCATTTTATATTGAGAAATGGCCAAACTATCATCCAGAGTGCATATACTGCTTTTATTACCGTGAGCAATGTATGAATAGTCTAGCTTCTCAGCATCCTTTCCAGAATTTAGTGTTTTCACTATTTTTATAAGCCATGTAAGTGTGTGATGGCATCTCACCATGGTTTAAATTTGCCTTTCCCTAATAGTTAATGGCATTGAATATCTTTTCATGTGCTTATTTTCATCTAAATGGTCTTTTCAATGAAATGTCTGCACACATCATTCACTCATTTTCTAATTACATTCTTTGATTTTTCTTGTTGTTGAGTTTTTAGAGTTATTTACATTATAATACTAGTTCTTTGTCAAATATGTAGTTTGCAAATTTTTCTTTCAGTCTGTAGCCTGGGTTTTCATCTCCTTCACTGGTCTTTTTAAGAGAGCATTTATTTTGAGAGATCAAATCTATAATTTCTTTAAGAAATATTCCATTTGGTGTCAAGTTTAAGAGGTTTATCTGGAATTAGATCTGAAATATATTTTGTATTTATTTTCTAAAATGTTTAGAGATTTAAAGTTTATGGTAAATTTCAAGTTAAAGTCTGAGATTTAGATCAAGATTATTCCTTTTTTTGTTTATGGATTTCCAATTGCTCTGTTTGTTAAGATGGCTCTCCTTACTCCATTACATTGCTTTGTTTACTTTAAAAACCTATCTGGGACTATTTGAGTGGAGCTCTCTGCTAGGTCCTACTAACAACTGGAGAAGGAGAAGTGAAGGGAAGTTAATTATTCAATATCTGTCCCTCACACTGTCTCATTAAGTCCTTTCTACTATGTGAGGATAGATACTCAGGTCTACCAAGGTGGAGGAATCAGAACATTGCTTGCTTCTGCTCTGCTGGGTACAATCAGCTCCCTGCATGCTCTGTCAACGCCACCCAAGTAGGGGAATGAGAATGCCACTTCTTGTTTCCATGGAGTGGGGTTTGTGGCAGTAGAAAATTTGTGTTCCAGAGAGCCAAATCATGAGTGAACTCCCATTCACAATTGCTACAAAGAGAATAAAATACCTATGAATACAACCAACAAGGGACGTGAAGGACCTCTTCAAGGGGAACTATAAACCACTGCTCAAAGAAATAAGAGAGGACACAAACAGATGGAAAAACATTTCATGCTCATGGTCAGGAAAAATCAGTATCATGAAAATGGCCATACTGCCCAAAGTAATTTATAGATTCAATGCTATCGTCATCAAGCTATACCATTTACCTTCTTCACAGAACTGGAAAAAAACACTTTAAACTTCATATGGAACCAAAAAAGAGTGACAATCCTAAGCAAAAAGGACAAAGCTGGAGGCATCATGCTACCTGACTTCAAACTATACTACAAGGCTACAGTAATCAAAACAGCATGGTACTGGTACCAAAACCGAGCTATAGACCAATGGAACAGAACAGAGGCCATGGAGGCAATGCCACACATCTCCAATCATCTCATCTTTGACAAACCTGACAAAAACAAGCAATGGAAAAAAGATTCCCTGTTCAATAAATGGTGTTGGGAGAACTGGCTAGCAGAAAGATGAAACTGGACCCCTTCCTTACACCTTATACAAAAATTAACTCCAGATGGATTAAAGATTTAAACATAAGACCTAACACCATAAAAATCCTAGAAGAAAACCTAGGCAATACTACTCAGGGCATAGGCACAGGCAAGGGATTCATGACTAAAACACCAAAAGCAATGGCAACCAAAGCCAAAAGAGACAAATGGGATCTGATTAAACTTAAGGGTTTCTGCACAGCAAAAGAAACAATCATT
>CAUYQU010083923.1:0-44039 GCA_963574635.1 Cheracebus regulus | reverse complement strand
GCAAGTCATCACAGAGGGGTGTTGGGAAAAGTTTTCAAGTAGTAATAATCACGCCTCAGAAAAACCTCAGTGGCTACTGTGCAAACCTTTTTTTAAAATTACTACCACTATGCAAAGCTTTTTTTTTTTTTTTTTTTTTTTTGACAGATTCTGGCCCTGTCGCCCAGGCTAGAGTGCAATGGTGCAATCTTGGCTCACTGCAACCTCTGCCTCCTGGGTTCAAGCAATTCTACTGCCTCAGTCTCCTGAGTAGCTGGGATTACAGGTGCATGCCACCACGCCCAGCTAATTTTTTGTATCTTTAGTAGAGATGGGGTTTCACCTTGTTGGCCAGGCTGGTCTTGAACTCTGGACCTTGTGATCAGCCCACCTTGGCCTCCCAAAGCGCTGGGATTATAGGCGTGAGCCTCCGTGCCCAGGCTGCAAAGCTGTTTTTTAAAAATTATTATTAATTTTTTAGAGATGGCATTCTGCCATGTTGCCCAGGCTGGGCTCGAACTCCTGGACTTAAGTAATCCACCCAGCTCAACCTCCCAAAGTGCTGGGATTACAAGTGTGAACCACTGCATCCAGCCTGGGATTTTTAACTATAGTTTGTTTCTTGTGATGTTTTTCTCTGGCTTTGGTATCTGGCCTCACAAAATAGGTTGTGAAGTGTTCTCTTCACCTTATTTTTGTGTAATATTTGTATTATTTATTTCTTACATGGTTTTGTGGTTTTTGTAGAGACAGAGCCCCACTCTGTCTCTGAGGCTAGAATGCAGTGGCACGATCACAGCTCTCTGCAGCCTCCAACTCCGGGGCTCAAGCAATTCTCTCGCCTCGGCTTCCCTAGTCAGCAGGGACTATAGGCATGCACCCCCACATCCAGCTAATTTTTTAACTTTGGGCCTGGACTTTGAGAAAATTTTTAATGACTAATTCCCTTCTTTTTCTAACTTGATATAGGTCTATTAAGAGTTTATACTTTGTCTTGGTTAGTTTCTATAATTTGTCTGTTTCTAGGAAATTGTCTATTTCATTAAAATTGTCAAAATTTTTGACATGAAATCGTTCACGGTATTCCCCATAATCCTTCTATTTCTGTATGGCTGTAGTGATGTTCAGTTCTAAAAAGATCATATCATGACTGGGCTGAATACAGATACTGGGAAGATATTGTCTTGTTTTCAGATAAGTACAGATTTTAAAAATTGTTTTAACATCAAAACGCATATTTTTTTTCCTTTGGCCGGGCACAGTAGCTCATACCTGTAATCCCAGCACTTACAGAGGCCGAGGCTGGTAGATTGCTTGAGCCCAGGAGTTCAAGACCAGCCCAAGCCGATTGACGAAACTGTGTCTCTACAAAAAAATATAAACATTAGTTGGGTGTGATGGCGTATGGCTGTAGTCCTGCTACTTGGGAGGCCGAAGTGGTAGGATGGCTTGAGCCAGGGAGGCAGAGGTTACAGTGAGCTGAGATTGTGCCACTGCACTCCAAACAGAGCAAGACCCTATCTCAAAAAAAAAAAAATCACTTATATAAGTTTAGTTTAAGATATACTAATCATATAAGTGGAAACTTTTTTTTTAAAGACAAAGTCTCGCTCTGTCGCCAGGCTGGAGTGCACTAGTGTGATCTTGGCTTACTGCAACCTCTGCCTCCTGGGTTCAAGCGATTCTCCTGCCTCAGTCTCCCAAGTAGCTGGGCCTATAGGCACACAACACCACACCTGGCTCATTTTTGTATTTTTAGTAGAGACAGGGTTTTATCTTATTGGCCAGGCTGGTCTCAAACTCCTGACCTCAAGTGATCCACCAGCCTCAGCCTCCCAAAGTGCTGGGATTACAGGCGTGAGCCACCGTGCCCAGCCCTCTTTTTTTTTTTTTTTTGAGGCAGTCTTGCTCTGTCACCCAGGCTGGAGGGCACTGGTGTGATCTCAGCTCACTGCAACCTCCACCTCTTGGGTTCAAGCGATTCTTGTGCCTCAGTTTCCCAAGCAGCTGGGACTACAGGCATGTACCGCCACACCTGGCTAATTTTTGTATTTTTAGTAGAGACAGGATTTCACCATGTCAGCCAAGCTGGTCTTGAACTCCTGGCCTCAAGTGGTCCACCTGCTTCGGCCTCCTAAAGTGCTGAGATTACAGGCTTGAGCCACCATGCCCAGCCAAGACATTCATTTTTAGGTGTGTGTGTGTGTGTGTGTGTGTGTGTTATTCCTCTTTAGAATACTTTTAAAAATAGAACCAAGGACATAAGTGCTAATCAAAACCACAATGAGATACTACTTCATGTCAACCAGAATGGCTATAAGCAAAAAGACAGGCAGTAACAGTCTTGGTAAGGATGTGAAGAAATTAGAACCATCATACATTGCTACTCTGAATATTAAATGGTGTGCAGCTTTGGAAAACAGTTCTTCAAAATGCTAAACATAGAATTACCCTATGACCCAGAAATTATTCTACTAGGTATATACCCAAGATAATTGCAAACATATATTATGAGAAAAACAACTAGGTCAGGTGCAGTGGCTCACGCCTTTAATCCCAGGACTTTGGGAGGCTGAAGCAGGTAGATGAACTGAGGTCGGGAGTTCGAGACCAGCCTGGTGAAACCCCATCTCTACTAAAAATACAAAATTTAGCCAGGTGTGGTGGTGCATGTCTTCAATCTCAGATACTTGGGAGACTGAGGCACGAGAATCACTTGTACCCGGGAGGTGGAGGTTGCAATGAACCAAGATCGTGCCATTGTGCTCCAGCCTAGGAGACAGAGAAAGACTCTGCCTCAAAAACAAAATGAAACAAAAAAAACCGTATACATAAAAAATGTTCACAGCTGCGTTACTCATAATAGCCAAAAAGTAGAAATAACCCAAATGTCCATCAGTGAATGGATAAACAAAATGGAATGTCCATACAATGGAATATTATTCACCTATAAAAAGGAATAAAGTACTAATAGATGCTGCCACTTGGATGATCTTGAAAATATTATGCTAAACAAAGGAAGTCAGACACAAAAGGCCACATATTGTATGATTTCATTTACATTAAATGTGCAGACTAGGCAAATCCATAGAGAAAGAAAGTAGATTCGTGGTTGCCAGGAGGTAGCTGGAGGGGCAATAGGGAGTGACTGCTCATGAATACAGGGGACTTCTTTTTGTGATGATGAAATGTTCTGCAATTAGACAGTTGTGATGGTTGTACAACAGGATGAATATACAATAAACTACTGATTTAAAATGGTTAAGTATACCTTAAAATGGTTAGGTATACCTTAAAATGGTTAGAATAATGAATTTTCTCTAAATTAAAAGGATACATTAAGTATCTTTCACAACTGTTTCTTCAATCTTTTTCACATACTGTGTATGTTTCCAGGTAGAAGGCGAATCCAGCTGTCCTTCCTGGCTGGAGTTTATGCTGAATCAGTTTCTCCTAAGCATAGGGAGTAAAACCTAACGTTGTGCAGCTATAACAAAGCAGCAAAATCTTTTTTTTTTTTTTTTTTTTTTGAGATGGAGTCTTGCTCTGTTGCCAGGCTGGAATGCAGTGGCTCAATCTGGGCTCACTGCAACCTCCACCTCCCGGGTTCAAGTGATTCTACTGCCTCAGCCTCCCGAGTAGCTGGAATTACAGGCATGTGCCACCATGCCCAGCTAATTTTTGTATTTTTAGTAAAGACAGGGTTTCACCATGTCGGCCAGCATGGTCTCGACCTCCTGACCTTGTGATCTGCCCGCCTTGGCCTCCCAAAGTGCTGAGATTACAGATGTAAGCCACTACGCCCAGCCCAAAATCTTTGTTTCCAGAGTTGTCTTCAGTTAGAAAAGGCAGTATTTTTAAAAACACCGTGTAATTCTCAAAGAACAGTGTCTCTAGAAGTGGAGGTTCATAAAAGTAGAACTGAATATTTCTATGTTCTCCTAAAACACATCTCCTTCATTTTAACCTCAAGAGAGTCCCTACAGTATTGCTTTCAAGTCTTAAGACTATCTGGTAGTGAGGTATAAATGGAAGAGTGTGGGGTTAGGACTTGAAAAATTTAGATCTAAATCTCAACTTTATCATTTCATAGCTGTGAAATCACAGCAAGTTTCTAAAGCTTTCATTTCATCTTCTATAAAACAGAAGACAGTAATACCTGCCCTACAAGTTTACCATGAGGATTAAACAAAACAGCATCCACAGAGTAATGAACACAATGTTTCACAGAAGTCGGCACTCAACAAATTCAGCTCATCGTAGTCAGCTCGTTTCCTCTTCATTCTATAGAACGCAGATTTCAGCACGCTAACAAAATTAACCTTTATTAACCTAAGAGGTTGGCTTCTAAAATGCTAAACTTTCAAAATGCATGCAGCTAAAAATTATAATAATGGCAATCAACAGTCCCCCAAATTATGAATTCTCTGAATGCAATATTGCTTCCATAACAACTTTTTTCAGACTATATTCACACACATTATCTCACTATTCTTCAAAATTTCAGTGAAAAATGAGAGATTCTAGCATCCATACTAACAGGGAAATGGAGATAATTCAAATAAGATGAGACTAGAACTTGATATTGTCTTCCCAGTACACTTTTTACTAAAAAGTTTCTGAATGCCACAGAAAAACATTTATTTCCCTTTTACCCAAACATTCTGTAGTAATAACAGGTCCTTCCGTGAGCCCAGCTGTTTCTATTTTTTTAAGAGACAAGATCTCACTCTGTCACCCATGCTGAAATGCAGTGGTGCGATCATACCTCACTGTAACCTTGAACTCCTGGGCTCAAGAGCTCTCCCTGCCTCAGCCTCCTGAGTAGCTAGGACCACAGGTGCACACCATCATACCCAGCTAATCTTTCCATTTTTTTTTGTAGGGACAGTATCTCACATAATACATTGCCCAGGCTGCTCTCAAATTCCTGGCCTCAGGGGATCCTTCCACATCCCAAGGTGCTTGGATTACGGGCATGAGCCACTGTGCTTGGCCCAATTATTTCAATAATGCCACGGGAAAGGCTACAGAGTCAGGAGGAATACCATGTGGTGTGAGAAAGAAGGGACAGGGAACAGAGCTGAAAGATTCCACCCCTTGGGGATCTGTTTTTAGAAAAGAAAAATAATAATTCTCCCTGCCTCCTATTGCCATTTCAGCGGTAAACAATGAGCTCATCTGACAGTTGCTACTTGGATGTCTTATAGGCCTTCTAATTGAACCTATACTAAGTTAAACTCTTCTGTTTCTAAACCTGCTCTTCCTCCCAGTATTTCTTATCTCAATGAGAAGTACCCATCTACATAATCTACCTAAGACTGAAACCTAGGAGTCTTTCTTAACACATTTTGTCCTCCGTATCTCAGTAATCTCTAAGAATTGTCTATTTTACATCTTTGTTTTTAATTATAATTTTAATTTAAAATAGAGACGGGGTCTCCCTATGTTGCCCAGGCTGGTCTCAAACTCCTGGGCTCAAGGGATCCTCCCACCTTGGCCTCCCCCAAAGTGCTGGAATTACAGGCATGAAGCCACCAAGTCCGGCCAATTTTACCTCTTAAAAATGTTTAAGGTTTATTTTGTGCTCTCTGTATCTAACATCATAGTTTAAGCCCTATGTCATAATTCTGAACTTGTACTCTGTCTCTTGTTCATTTATTGAATTCCTTGAATCCTTCAAAGTTCAGCTCAAAAACAATCCTTTTGATGAGGCTTTTCCCAAAGCACTGGCCCCACATCTTGGTCAAAGTCAGTCTCTTGCTTCTCAAGACTCAATTGGGTGAAATGAAATTGTGAGGCCTCTGCTTAGCCATAAGTAGAACTACGGCCATCCTGACCCACCAACCCAGGTATCTAATAATACTTGGAGATTCTTCCTATTCCTTTTTTCTCAAGAGATTGACTTTGTAACTTCCTCTAACTTCCTTCTTTTTGGCACTTTTCATACTGTATTTTAAGTTCATACTATATCTTAATTATTTGTTGCTGTTTCTTACCCCTTTTTGTCTGTGAGTTTCCCAAGAGCAAGGTCACCTTTTCATCCTTGCATCTCCAATGCACAGCAAGTGGCAAGCAGAGATTCTCAATATATTTTGGTTGAAATGAGATTGTGAGGCCTATTTAGCCCTAAGCAGAACTATGGCCAATTTTCCCCACAGTTTAGGTACTTCATGACTCATTCATACATATATTCTTGGTAAATTATTTTATTTAATTTTTATTTTTTATTGAGAAGGGATATTACTATGTTGGCCAGGTTATCTTGAACTCCTGACCTCAAGCAATCCTCCCACCTCCGAAAGTGTTAGGATTACAGGCATGAGCCACTCGTGCCCAGCCTGATATATATTTATACTAAATGTCTAATGCTTTGTAAATACTTTTGTGATCCTTTGGATTGAACCTTTCGAAACATCTGTATCAATAAATTCTTTATACTTACAGACAAAATAGTCATAAAGTTTTTCCTTCTTAACTCTTTTGTCTCTTTTCTATTCATTTCATCCTGACCCACCAACCTGGGTATCTAATACTTGGTGATCCTTCCTATTCCTTTCTTTACTTGCAAGGAAAGTTTTTCTAAAGCTAATGAGCTCCGCCAGGTGTGGTGGCTCATGCCTGTCATCTCAGCACTCAGGGAGGCAGAAGTTGGCGGATAGCTTGAGCCCAGGAGTTTAAGATCTGCCTGGGCAACACAGCAAGTTGCCCCACTCTTTTTTTTTTGAGATGGAGTCTCACTCTGTCGCCCAGGCTGGAGTTGTAGTGGCACGATCTCGGCCCACTGCAAACTCCGCCTCCCAGGTTCAAGGGATTCTCCTGCCTCAGCCTCCCGAGTAGCTGGGAATAGAGGTGCGTGCCACCATGCCCGGCTAATTTTTGTATTTTTAGTAGTGACAGGGTTTTGTCACATTGGCCAGGGTGGTCTTGAACTCCTGACCTCAGGTGATCCGCCCAACTGGCCTCCCAAAATGCTGGGATTACAGGCGTGAGCCACCATGCCCAGCCTGCAAGTCTTCATTTAAAAATAAATAAATAAATAAAATAAAAAAGTTAATGAGCTCTAAGCTATAGAACTCTATGCTCACGTCTCATAAAAGGAAAGTCTTGTTTATCTTTACACCCCTACCACCTACTGCCATACTAGCACAGTGTAAATATGCAATAAAATCTTTTTTACTCAACCCAAATGTCAACTGGAGAATTAATAACTAAAAAGTAGCATGTGATATATGATGGAATGTTATTTGCCAATAAAAAAAAATGAAGTACTGGTCGGATGTGGTGGCTCACACCTGTAATCCCAGCACTTTGGGAGGCTCAGGTGGGCAGATCACCTGAGGTCAGAAGTTTGAGACCAGCCTGGCTAACATGGTAAAACCCCATCTCTACTAAAAATACAAAAATCAGCCAGGCATGGTGGTGCATGCCTGTAGTCCCAGTTACTTAGGAGGCTAAGGCAGGAGAATCACTTGAACCTGGGAGGCCAAGATCATGCCACTGCACTCCAGCCTGGACAAGAAAG
The DNA here is from genome assembly GCA_963574635.1 of Cheracebus regulus. Lineage (NCBI taxonomy): Eukaryota > Metazoa > Chordata > Mammalia > Primates > Pitheciidae > Cheracebus > Cheracebus regulus. Next base: position 36,535 of record CAUYQU010083923.1, on the reverse strand, counting down.
CAATACTTTGTCTAAAAAAAAAAAAAAAAAAAAGTACTTATACATGTTGCAATACGAATGAATCTTGAAAACGTGCTCAGTGAAAGAAGCCAGCCCCAAAAGACCACATACTGTCTGATGTGATGTAATGGACATTTTATGTAATGTCCAGAACAGGCAAATCAACAGAGCCAGAAAGTAGATTAGTGGTTTCCGGAGGCTGGAGAGACTTGGGGGAAATGGGGAGTGACTGCTAATGAGTACAGGGCTTCTTTCTGGGGTGATAAAAATATCCCAGGCTAGGCATGGTGGCTCATGCCTGTAAACCCCACACCTTGGCAGGCTAAGGCAGAAGAATCGCTTGATCCAGGAGATTGGGACCAGCCTGGGTAACATAGTGAGACCTCATCCCTACAAAAAAAAATGTTTTTAATTAGCCAGGCATGGTGATGCACACCTATAGTCCCAGCTACTTGGGAGGCTGAGGTGGGAGGATGGCTTCAGCCCAGAAAGTTGAGGTTGCAGTGAGGTATGATCACACCACTGCACTCCAACCTGGGTGACAGAGCAAGACCCTGTCTCAAAAAAATCTTTAAAAATTCCAAAATTGGTCATGGTGATGGTTGCACAACTCTGTGAATATACTAAAAATCACCAAAGTGTATACTGTAAATGATATGTCAATTATATCTCAATAAAGTATTTAAAAAAGAAAAAATCTTGCTTGCGTTTGTTCTAGATTTCAAAGGAGATTCAGAGATAGAAAGTACAGGTGTACAGTGAGATGACAGACAAGTTTATTAGCAGACACTCCTCACCAAGGGTGGTCCCAGCTGTTGGGTGGATCTTTGGCCATTCGTCCATGCTAAATAGCCTGTGTGTTCCAGGGAGGGATGTGGAATAGGCAGCAAGTCACTCAACTGATTTCACATGAATATATGAAGCAAAGTAATTTAAAGCATTAGGACTCCTCAGAAGACTGAAAACAAAAGACTCCGCAGAGTCTAAAGACCAAGAAATTTAAGTTTTCTCAGAGCTCATTCCACTAAAAAGACTGGCTTCCTTTGCTGTATTCCTAGCTACAGTGATTTGGTTATAACTTGTTCCTACTCCAAGTGATGTTGCTGAATTGGTACACACCACCATCTCTCTAATCTGAATTCTCTAGGGAATATTCAGAATTAACAATGCCCAGTTTTGTTGACTGCTGAGTCACTTTCTGAGCTTATTTGCCAGCCCCAAAAGACCACATACAGTATGCAGAATAATGGCCTCCTACAGACGTCCACATCCATCCACTGGAACCTGTGACTGTTTTACCATACACAACAAAAGAGACTCTGCATGCCAGGCATAGTGGTTCACACCTGGTAATCCTAGCACTTTGGGAGGCCAAGGCAGGAAGATTGCTTGAGCTCAGGAGTTCAAGACCAGCCTGGGCAACATAGCAAGACCCTGCCCCTAAAAATAAAAATAGTAAGCCAGGCATGGTGGTGGGCACCTGTAATCCCAGCCACTTGGGAGTCTGAGGCAGGAGAATCACTTGAACCCAAGAGGCAGAGGTTGTAGTCAATGGGGATCACGCCACTGCATTCCAGCCTGGGGGACAGAACGAGACTCTGTCTCAAAAATACAAATAAAAATAAATAAAAATAAAAATAGTAGAGGCTTTGCAGATATAATTAAATAAAGGATTGCAAGACAGGAAGATTATTCTGGTTTATCTGGGTACACCTAATGTAATCACAAGAGTCCTCATAAGTGAAAAGGGGAAGTAGGAGATTCAGGATCAGAGAAGGAGCTATGGCAGAAGCAATGGTCAGAGTGATGTAATCACTGGCTGATGTAATCCAAGCACTAAGCAATGTGGGAAGCCTCTAGAAGCTGGAAAAAGCAAGAAGATGGATTTTTCCTGGACTCAACAGCTCTGCCAACACCCCAATTTTAGCCCTCAGAGACCTATTTCAGATTTCTGAGATCCAGAACTTTAAGATAATTGATTTGTATTTAAGTCACCACATCTATGGTAATGTGTTATAAATGCAACAGGAAATGAATACATTTGTCCTTATTATCAGTATCAGCCCTGCAGGCACATGTCTATTTGTGGGATATTATTTGCTTTTATTGCCCAAGATAGAGCACTCATTTGGAGTAACTATTAATTGTTTCAGAATAGACTTTTCCTGTTGGGCTGGGAAGCTCCAGAACTAACCAGTGGAAACTGCAGTTTGATCAATGGCTAATGGTCGATATAGGTAAAGAAACATTCAATTCTGTCACTGGGATTTTGAAACACAGATTTCATAATAATACTGTTTAACAACAGTAACTTCAATTGTGTTGTGTCTAAGTGTTCTCTGCCATGTTTTTATTATGCAGAGTTTTAGGAAGGGTAGCAAGCTGAGACAGGATAGGCAGTGTGGAATGGGGTCTTTCATCTAAGATTTGGCAATAATTAGGAAATACAAAGATAATTTTCCAGAGATAAAGGAGCATAAGGTAGGCATAAATGGAAAAAGGTTCTCATCTAAGATACAACTAATAATGAAGTAGAAGAATGATACAGGGAGAAAAAACAGTTGAAAAGACACACTAGACACCATGAAATGATACGAACATTGAATCACTGCCTAGAGCCCCAGTTTTTCTATTTCATTAGTTTTATTTATTTACTTATTTTTTATTTTTATTTTTGAGACAGCATCTGTCTCTGGTGGCCAGGCTGGAGTGCAATGGCATGATCTTGGCTCACTGCATCTTCCACCTCCCGAGTTCAAGCAATTCTCATGCCTCAGCCTCCCCAGTAGCTAGGATTACAGGCACCCGCCACCACACCCCAGTTAATTTTGTATTTTTAGTAGAGATGGGGTTTCACCATGTTGGCCAGGCTGGTCTTGAACTCCTGACCTCAGGTGATCCACCCACCTCAGCCTCCCAAAGTGCTGGGATTACAGGTGTGGGCTACCACACCTGTCCATATTTCAATAGTTTTAATTTGATCTTCAGCCTAATACACATGCAACTTCCATATTTTCCTAAGACTTACTTTTCTAAATCCAACGTAAAGCTTCAACAACTGAGCTGAGTCATAATGTAGTAAAAAGGCAAGATTTCCAGTGACTGTGAAAATATACTTGCTATTCATTCTTTTCATTATTTAAGAAGACTTGTAACACCGATATCATCAATATCTCTCCCCCTGCCAGGTGAAGTGTTCAACAATGAAACTACTTACAACTGTACAGCGCTGCACTTTGGAAGGAATCCCATCGTCCTCTGCTGCCCCATTGGGTCCGGGTGCCTCTTTTCTCCTCTTCCTTGCATTGACTTTGGGTGAACACTGTGCATCCATCTTCTTTTAACTGGTCATACAAAGTAAGCAGAAATTTTTTCCTCATTGGGGTGGAAAAAAAGTTTGTCACCAGTATTTCAGAGATGTTGACGTTGATATACTCAGCAAAATATCAGTTCTATAGCATGTACTTCACCAAGATGAGCTAATGGCATCTAGCAAAAACCATGAAGCTTCACAAAACACAGGCTATAGTGGAAATACTGCAATGCCTCTCTGTGGAACAATGGCCACAAGGAACTGCCTGAAATTGGAAGTCATTCCCCCTCACAATGCAGCCTGCGTACTAACTGCTAATTTTAAATCCTGATTGCATGCAAAAGACTGGAAAAATATGGCTCAGACAGACAGCTATATAGACTTTCCCAGTACCCTCCATATCATCGGAATGACAGGTGTAAGGCAATGTGAAGGTACGATTGGTGCAGGTAGAGAAAAGTGCTTTTTGTAAAGGGGTGGCTCTCACCAAGTCCCGGCTTAACAAAACATGGATTCTTTTTTTTTCTTTTAAGACAGCGTTTCACTCTATCGTCCAGGCTGGAGTGCAGCAGTATGACCTCGGCTCACTGCAGCTTCAACCTCTTTAGCTCAAGTGATCCTCTTGCCTCGGCCTCCCAAGCAGCGGGGACTACAGGAACATGCCACCACACCTAGCTATAGGCCTCACTATGTTACCCAGGGTGGTCTTGAACTCCTGGCCTCACGTGGTCCTCCTGTCTCAAATTCCCAAAGACCTGGGATTACAGGCATGAGCAACAGTACCCAGTTGATTTCTTAACTCTGAATGCTCTACAGATTTCAGTGGCCACTCCACCAGGGTTAGTTCTATGAACATTGTGAGTAGCATAATGGTTTTTATTTACTTTTTAAATTTTTTTTAAGGGATTTGGTCTTTCTATGTTGTCCAGGCTAGAGTGCAGTGGCTACTCACAGTTGTAATCATAGCACACTGTAGCCTCAAACTCCTGAGCTTAAGCAATCCTCCCAACTGAGCCTCCAGAATAGCTAGGATCAGCATAATACATTTTAAAAATGTCCTTCCCTTTCTTTCCATTTTATTTATTTATTTATTTATTTATTTATTTTTGAGAAAGAGTCTCACTCTGTCGCCCAGGCTAGAGTGCAGTGGCATGATCTTGGCTCACTACAACCTCCATCTCCCAGGTTCAAGCAATTCTGCCTCAGCCTCTGAGTAGCTGAGATTGCCACCACTCCCAGCTAATTTTTGTATTTTTAGTAGAGATGGGGTTTCATCATGTTGGCCAGGCTGGTCTTGAACTCCTGACCTCAGGTGATCCACCCACCTCAACCTCCCAAAGTGCTGGGATTACAGATGTGAACCACTGCATTTGGCCTTTCCCCTTCTTTTCTCAGTACTCATTTCCCTTTCCTCTTTCAGGATCTTGACACCTCAAGCTTCTTCACAGTTCCCAGCTATTAAAACCCCTCCAACATTCTCCTTCCCCCAAAGGAAAACTTATTCATTACTGTCTCACTTAGCAAAGAGTTTCTAGCAACTAGCTATTACAGCAAAGTTCTGAATATTCTATATTTCATGTTTTAATCACAGAATGCTTGGAGTGTAGCTTCACCAGCCAGAAACCTCTGTAGCCAGTGGCACCTTTGCCCGACTTTTGATTGGGCCTGCCAGGCTCCTTCCATCCACTTGGCCTGGTAGGCTGTGCTCAGCTTGTGTTACCGGCACAGATTCCATACATGCCGAGGGCGAGCCAGGAGCAGAGCAGCAAGGGGTATGTGAGCAAGTGAGCACAGGGTCTGGCCACTGCGCATAGCCAGGCACTCCAGCTGCAAGGGGGTGGGCAGCTCCAGGCGCCAGCTCCCTGAGAGGCTGTGGCTGGACCAGGTATAACAGAAGCAGCTTCCACTGCAGCACTGGGGAACATGGTGGTGCCCAGAAGCTTGGAGATGCCAGGAACCATGGAGCTCCAAAGAGGGTGTCACAGCCCTAGCTCAGGGAGCTCCTAGGTCTGGGCTTCCCAAAGGACTGCAGCTCTTTTCTCTCTCCTTCTCTCTTCTCTTCTCTTGCTCACAACATAGCAAGTGGGTGGGGGAGGGGGAGGGGGAGTGGGGGGCATGCTTCAGCTCTGTTTGTGTTACAGCTCTTTCAGTCCCGCCATTTGGTGGATCCCGAGTTCTTGTCCCGTGTCCAGGAAGAATGAGGTACACACACAACTGGATGCGAGCAATGTGAAGCAGTACTTTATTGAGCAATACAATAGCTCTCAGGAGGCCCAAAGTGGGTAGCTCCTTTCCACAGGAGGTCGGCCCAGCATGTGTGCAGTCCTCAGCAGAGAGGAGACCCAGAGTGGATAGCTGCTATCTATAGGCAGGTCAGCCTGTCAAGTCCAGCTGAGTCCAGGGTTTCTATGGGCTACGGAGGGGAGGAAGTGCATGCTGATTGGTCCATGGGTGGCCATGGGCAGACTGGAAAAAGCACCATAAACTGTCACTCCAGTCCACAGAACTGGCAGCCTGGGCCCCAGGCTTCAGGCGATGGCCTGGCTTGAAGGTGGGGCTTCACCAGGGACCCACCCATTTCTGCCTAGGAGCCTGTCTGCCTCCTGCTGCCATCAACCTGCCATCCAAGGCACCCAGGCTATTTGTGCCAAGGGGCACCTGCAGACCTGCGTGGAGTTGCCCTCAGCCCCCGCCTTGGCCTCCCTCCTGTGCTCCTGGACACCCAAAATCCAGAGGGGAACAAGGCAGCAGTAGGCTGGCGTGTCAGCACTGCCCTTAACATGCACACACCCAGCCAGGTCATGATGGTGCCCAGGCTTGGCTCAACCTTGCTCCAAAATCAGAGTGGGCACCAGAAGCATGGAGAGGCCAGGCAGTGGGAGCAGGCACTTCTAAGTCTGCAGGGGCAGGGGAGGTTCCTGGGCCCCCAAAAGCACAGGGATGCCTGGGTATGCAGCCATGGCTGCTCCCAGCCCGCCAATTCAGAAGGGGGTAGGGCTTCCACCTATTCCCAGTTCCCACTGGCTCCACGGAGCACGTGCAGCCCAGGCCATGCCTCCCCTACTGCAGCCAGCATCATGGCAGCAGCCAATCCAGACAAGCCATCACTGCCATCATTTAGATGTTGACTTTTCAACCCCCTGCAGGGATATTTGCATTTTTCTTGAGTAATACAATTTGTTTTTTTGTTTTTTTTTTTTGAGATGGAGTTTCACTCTTGTTACCCAGGCTGGAATGCAATGGCGCGATCTCAGCTCACCACAACTTCCGCCTCCTTGGTTCAAGCAATTCTTCTGCCGCAGCCTCCCGAGTAGCTGAGACTACAAGCACGGGCCACCATGCCCCACTAATTTTTGTATTTTTAGTAGAGACAGGGTTTCATCATGTTGACCAGGATGGTCTCGATCTCTTGACCTTGTGATCCACCTGCCTCGGCCTCCCAAAGTGCTGGGATTATATGCGTAAGCCACCGTGCCCAGCCGAGTAATACAATTTGTATGAATAAATTACTTTCTTGATACTGATGAAGTTTTAGGAATCAGCCAGAAATTGGGAATTAGGGGAACCTCTATGATCAACTGTCATCTCTGCTTAAAATACAGTTCAGAGAAGTCTTCAGAACAGAGGTGGAAAACAAAGGCTAGACAGAATGAGGACAGTCTACTCTGCCTTACTGCCTCTACTGAGCCTGAGTGAGATGTTCGTCTAAACAACTGCAATTGTGCCTTACTTTTTTTCCTCCGGGTAAAGTCCAAACGGCAATATGACAAGATCTACAGGAAACCTGGCCTCTTTCTTAGAGACTGAAGGTGACACCTCATGAGTCATGGCTAAGTATTAGGCCAACATGAAAAAACGTCAGAGTCCAAAGTGAAAGATAAGCACCACCAGAAACTGCCTTTTGTCACAAATGCAAATTAAAATGGAAGAAGTGTGCTCTACATTTAACACTAAGTTCTTCCAGTGATGATGATCAAAGCTTGTCTTCATTATTGTTATTAATTATTCTTTCATAATATTCAGAGGTCAGTACTCTCATCTCAGTGGTCTGAGTGGACTATTAAAAATGTCTAATCCATCCAATTAATGATAGTTCCTAATTTACACAGTACTCTTCTGTAAGTATTGGCTCAATTCTTCTAAGTGTAGAGAGACAAAATACACTATGAGAAATATAATCAGCGATTTGGTGTCAGGCAAGTCAATAATATCAGGCAGTCAAAAACGTGAGTACTTACTGTTTATTAGGATACTTACAATTTTTAAGTATCATACATTTTAAGTACAAACTGAACCTGGAGGACATTATGCTAAGTGAAATAAGCCAGGCACAGAAAGACAAATACCACAAATGACCTCACTTATTTGTGGAATCTAAAAGGTTGGAACTCACGGAAGTAGATTGTAGAATGGTGGTTATAAGAGGTGGATAGAGGAAGGTGGAGAGCAAAAAGGGAGATGTTGAGTACAAAAATTCAGTTTTGAAAGGAGGAATAAGCTTTAGTAGTCTATTGCACAGAACGGAGACTACAATAAATAATAATGTATTTAACATTTCAAAATTGCTAAAAGAGTATATTTCAAACGTTTTCACCACAAATAAATAAGTATACAAGGTAAGGAATTTGTTAATTAGCTTGATTTAATCATTCCACAATGTAAACATATATCAAAGAATCACATTGTATCCCATAAATATAAACAATTGTTATATATCAATTAAAAAATTAAAGGCCATGTGCAGTGGCTCATGCCTGTGAATCCCAGCACTTTGGGAGGCCGAGGTGGGCAGATCACCTCAGGTCAGGAGTTTGAGACCAACCTGGCCAACATGGCGAAACCCCACCTCTACTAAAAATACAAAAAGTAGCTGGATATGGTAGTGCACTCCTGTAAACCCAGCTACTCAGGAGGCTGAGGTGGGAGAATCGCTTGAACCTGGGAGGCAGAGGTTGCAGTGAGCCAAGATCACACCACTGCACTCTAGCCTGGGTGACAGAGAGAGACTCCATCTCAAAAAACAAAAAAAAATTTAAAAATTAAGTACAAACTACTTTCTCAAGAAGGCTTCAATTAAGGCCTGGAAAACACACACAGAGCTCCACCACAAAAATGTTTTATGAAATTGGAATCCAAGATGTTAAAAAAAAATGTTCATGATAGAAAATGCTCTTCAGGATTCTACAGCCATGGGGTGAAAGTTTGCTGAGGAATAGGATATCTGCAGTTTGCAAAGTATCTCCCCATAGATTATTTATTAATTACAAAGGAGGAGTTGGGTGTGGTGGCTCATGTCTGTAATCCCAGCACTTTCAGAGTGGATCACTTGAGGCCAGGAATTCAAGAACAGCCTGGCCAACATGGAGAAACCCCATCTCTACTAAAAATACAAAATTTAGCCAGGTGTGGTGGCAGGCACCTGGTAATCCCAGCTACTCGGGAGGCTGAGGCAGGAGAATCGCGTGAACCTGGGAGGCAGAGGTTGCAGTGAGCCGAGGTGGTGCCACTGCACTCCAGCCTGGGCAACAGAGCCAGACTCTGTCTCTAAATAAATAAATAAGTAGATAGATAAATATAAAAATTACTAAGGGAACAGAGTGCCTTGATAGTAGAAAATCAAGGCACTCTTAGCAAAATCACCAATAATGCTTCCCAGTGTGAGACACTGAGGACACAACATATTCTGCCAAAAAAATAGTAACTTGCACTGAGTATGAAGAAACAAGTAGACAAACCACAATTAAAGGATTTTCTACAAGCTTGTATTCATTAAAAACTATCAATCATGAAAAAATAAATAAAAGGCTAAAAGACTGTTCCAAGATTAAAAGAGACTAAAGAGATGGTAATGAAATGTAATGCCTGCCAGGCACAGTGGCTCACCAGGCATGGTGGCTCATGACTGTAATACCAGCACTTTAGGGGGTCAAGGTGGGTGGATCACCTGAGGTCAGGAGTTTAAGAACAGCCTGCCAACATGGTGAAACCCCATCTCTACTAAAGATACAAAAAATTACCTGAGTATGGTGGTGCGTGCCTGTAATGCCAGCTACTTGGGAGGCCGAGCTAGGAGAATCGCTGGAACCTGGGAGGCAGAGGTTGCAGTGAGCTGAGATCATGTCACTGCACTCCAGCCTGGGTGACAGAACAGAAGTCAAAAGAAAAGGACAGAAAAGAGAGAGAGTGAGAGAGAGAGAGAGAGAAAGAAAGAAAGAAAGAAAGAAAGAAAGAAAGAAAGAAAGAAAGAAAGAAAGAAAGAAAGAAAGAAAGAAAGAAAGAAAACAAATGAGAAAGAGGGAGAGAGAGAGGGAGAGAGAGGGAGAGAGAAAGGAAAGAAAGGAAGAGAGAAAGGAAAAGAGGAAAGAAAAAGAAGGAAGGGAGGGAAGCAGAAGAAGGGAGAGCGGGAGGGAGGGAGGAAGGAATTGTTATAAAGGATAGTTATTAGGACATCAGCAAAATTTGAAGATAGGTTGTATATCAGATAATATGCATAGGCCGGGCCCTGTGGCTCATGCCTATAACCCCAGCACTTTAGGAGGCCGAGGTGGGTGGATCACTTGAGGTCAGGAGTCTCTACTAAAAGTACAAAAACTGGCCAGGCATGGTGGCGGGTGCCTGTAACCCCAGCTACTGGGGAGGCTGCGGCAGGAGAATCACTTGAACCTAGGAGGTGGAGGTGCAGTGAGCCGAGATCACACCACTGTACCCTAGCCTAGGCCACAGAGTGAGACTCTGTCTCAAAAAAAGAAAATAATAATAATAATATGCATCAATGTTAAATTTCCAGAATTACACTGTGTTATATAAAAGACTGTCCTTGTTTTTAGGAGATATATGCTGAAGTATCTATGGATGAAGGATTATGATCTCTGTGGCTTAACCTCAGCCAAAAAAAAAAAAAAAAAAAGAAGGGAATTCCTGGAATTATACCTGAACCATTGTAGAATAGAACAGGTCCTCTTCTCTCAACATCTTCATTCTAGGTAATATATTTTTATGACAAATGGACAAGAAAGAAAATAACTATGTATTTCAAAACTGAAAGGCAGTCATAGTTATCATTAGTATTTCTTTTTCTTTCTCTTTTTTTTGAGACAGAGTTTCAGTCTTGTTGCCCAGGCTGGAGTGTAATGGCGCAATCTCAGCTCACTGCAACCTCCACCTCCTGGGTTCAAGCGATTCTCCTGCCTCGGCCTCCTGAGTAGCTTAGATTACAGGTGCATGCCACCACAACTGGCTAAGTTTTGTATTTTTAGCAGAGATAGAGTTTCACCATGTCGGCCAGGCTGACCTCAGGTGATTCACCTGTCTTGGCCTCCCAAAGTGCTGGGATTACAGGTGTGAGCCACCAGGCCCGGCCTATTTATTCCTTTTAAGTTCATTTTGTTGGGTTACCATCTTGTTAAAGTTCATATATGTTGATCTTTTTATCTGTTATAATCTGTTGAAATCATTCTAAATCTTGAGTGTCATCTATCTTGTTAGTTATTTATCACAACTATATGTAATCTATGAATTTGAAAAGCATAAAGCTGGGTGCAGTGGCTCATGCCTGTAATCCCAGTACTTTGGGAGGCCAAGGTGGGTAGATCACTTGAGTCCAGGAGTTCGAGACCAGCCTGTGCAACATGGTGAAACCCCATCTCTACAAAAAAAACAAAAAAATCAGTGGTGGCACATGTCTGTGGTCCCAGCTACTCAGGAGGCTGAGAAGGGAGGATCACTTAAGACTCTTTTTCAAAAAAAGAAAAAAAGGAAATTCCTGAAAGTAGGTCAAGGTTGAAGTTACTGAGATCATGCCACTGCGCTCCAGCCTGGAGGACATAATGAGATCCTGTCTCCAAAAAAAAAAAAAAAAAAAAAAGGAAAGTATGGTTTTTCTGTCTCCATCCAAGTCACTGCTGAAAATGTTGATTCGGATAGATATATGTCAGCAAACACACCAATGTGACATACCGCTAGAACCCTCTCTCCTCATTGAGATTCACCCTTGATACTCTTTAGGTTACTGTAGCATAAAGCACACTAGAGTTTACATTTAGAAAATAGAATATGTGCCACAATGAAAATCTATCCAAGGAAGCAAAAAATAAACATTTTTTAAAAAGGAAAGAAAATAGAATATAGAACGTATTTCAAATTCTTTAATGATTAGAGTGTTCAAATGTAAATCCAATTGTATCACACTATCATACAATCTATGTTTCTCCACAGTCCCAAAGATTATGATAACAGTGATGATAATAATTATAGCTTTTACAAAGTACTTCCCATATGCCCGAAAGTTATGTTATATACTAAATAATTCAGTCCTTACAACAGTCCCATGAGGTAGCTGATACTGCCGTCCCTGTTTCACACGTAAGGAAAATGAAGCATAGCCAGGTGAAATGGATTGGCTGAGGCCACATACCCAGCACAGAGCAAAAACAGGACTGCAGCCCAGGCGTTCTGTCTTTGGTGACTGCGCTCTTGACCCTAACACTATCCTGCCTAGTATGTACAATAATCATAGATTAATTTAGTCACAAGTGCTTACTGCGCTCTGACCACGTGCTACACTGCCTCGCAGGAATTTAATTTCACCTTTCATAAAGACTGGGCTCCCTTCCTATTGAGCTGATCCCTGGGAGACTCTTGTTTTGGTTTGGGCTAGAGTGGAAGAACAAACATGGCACTTTAACAGGAATCATAGCAAATAAATGAGATTTCATGCTAGGTCCTCCCAGTACTTTAACTCGAAGTTAAAAATAGGCCCTCCACCACCCCCGCCACAAGCAATTCGCCCACCTCAGCCTCCCAAGTAGCTGAGACTATAGGTATGTGTCATCACATCCAGCTAATTTTTTTTTCCAGTAAAGACAGGATCTCACTATGTTGCCCAGGCTAGTCTTGAACCCCTGGTCTCAAGTAATCCTCCTGGCTAAGCCTCCCAAAGTGCTAGGATTATAGGCGTTAGCCACTGCACCTGATCAAGGTAGGTCTCTTAATGCTAGGAGTTTCTTCATGTGATTAAGGAAGACTCTAATAACATGTACTTAACTTTAAGTCATTGTAGGGATCAAATGATCCTTGATATAGTATATATCTGTTGTTTGTCCACGATTCAATCCCACCGCTCTGAAAAGAGCCCATTTTTATTTAGAGACTCTCTCATTTGGTCTGTGTAGCTTCATTTTCAGCCCTAGCATCAGATCCCCTGTACCAAACCTAAACCAGTCAGCACATTACTCTCCCTTGGTCATGGATTTGAGGGAAGGGAGGCAGTGGTTTGTGACCTAAGCTAGTCTAATCAATAATTTCTTTCTTTGTGGATTTGAACTGGAGATTTGGCTTTAGGAACTGTTCTGTGACCATCTAGTGGCCATTTAATAACCAGGAGGACAGGCTTTTTAGAAATAGTCAACACAGAAAAAGCAGAACTGATGATGGAGAAAAGCCAGCTCCAAAACTGTGTAATCATGCCAATCAAGACATTCTTTTTGCTTAAGCCCATTAAGATGAGTTTGTTCTTCTTTTCACCACTTGGAACTACAAAAATCACAACTCATATGCAGTACCTAGCAATGAGCCCGAGTACACAGTAGGCACTAGCTGAATAGTAGACTAGTGGATAGGAAATTGCCTTGAATTTTTGAAGGCACTACAAATATTACTGTTTTGTTTTCAGGGAAAGAGGACAGGTACTTGTCAATTTATAAGCATATTAAAGTTGGCACAACAAACAAAGCTCTCATCCTGATAAAAGCATTTTGTGGGAAGATAAGCAGCACACAGGAGCTCGTTTCTGTAATCCCAGCGCTTTGGGAGGCCAAGGCAGTCAGCTCACTTGAGCCCAGGAGTTCAAGACCAGCTTGGATAACAGAACTGGTTTCTACAGGCCGGGCGTGGCAGCTCACACCTGTAATCCAAGCACTTTGGGAGGCTGAGGTGGGCAGATGACGAGGTCAAGAGATCGAGACCATCCTGGCTAACACGATGAAACTCGTCTCTACTTAAAAAAAAAAAAAAAAAAAAAAAAATTAGCTGGGTGTGGTGGCACATGCCTGTAGTCCCAGCTACTTGGGAGGCTGAGGCAGGAGGAGAACTGTTTGAACCCAGGAGGCAGAGGTTGCAGTGAGCCGAGATCGCACCGCTGCACTCCAGTCTGGGTGACAGAGCGAGACTCCATCTCAAAAAAAAAAAAAAAAAAGAACTGGTCTCTATAAAAAATTCACCAGGTGTGGTGGCACATGCCTGTAGTCCCAGCTACTCGGGAGGCTGAGGTGGGAGGACCACTTGAGCCCAGGAGGTCAAGGCTGCAGTGAGCCATGACCATTCCACTACACTCCAGCCTGAGCAACAAAGTGAGACTCTTTCTCAAAAAAGAAAAAAAAAAGAAAAGAAAAAGGCCAGGTACAGTGGTTCACACCTGTAATCCCAGCAATTTGAGAGGCCAAGGCAGGCAGATCACCTGAGGTCAGGAGTTTGAGACCAGCTTGGCTGGTGAAACTCCATCTTTATTAAAAATATCAAAATTAGCCAGGCGTGGCAGTGGGCACCTGTAATCCCAGCTACTCGGGAGGCTAAGGCAGGAGAATCACTTGAACCCAAGAGGCAGAGGTTGCAGTGAGCTGAGATCGCGCCACTGCACTCCAGCCTGGGTGATAAGAGTGAGACTCTGTCTCAAAAAAAAAAAAGTATTTTTCTTTACTTGCTTACATTAATATGTGTTTACACTATTCCTTATCTGCTTACATACAGTTCTTCTATTTTCTAAAGATGACTTTTGTGTTTTTGTGTTTTACATTATATTTTACACTATTCTTTAAACTGAAGTCTTTAGATCCTTTGGATTTAAAACAAACATAGCTACTGCTGTTTGGGTTTTAGTGTAAGACATTTCTTTATCTTATCCACTTTGTCAGGAGACAGAAAACACCTGGGTCACAGATATTTCATAATAATGGCCCTAAAAGAGTTTAGAAATTATGAAAAGATTACTCCTCATTACTTTCCTCTAGAACTACGGCTGTTTAAACTTTTACTCTGGGCTGGGCACGGTGACTTATGCCAATAATCCCAGCACTTTGAGAGGCCAAGGCAGGTGGATCACCTGAGGTCAGGAGTTCAAGACCAGCCTGGCCAACATGGTGAAACCCCGTCTCTACTAAAAATACAAAAATTAGCCAGACTTGGTGGCACACACCTATAATCCCAGCTACTTGAGAGGCTAAGGCAGGAGAATCACTTGATCCTGGGAGGCAGAGGTTGCAGTGAGCCTAGATCACACACCACTGCACTCTAGTGTGGGTGACGGAGCAAGACTTTGTCTCAAATAATAATAATAATAATAATCTTTCACTCTGTAGGTCTCACAAGTTTTTTTCATTTTTCACCAGCCTTCTTAGGCCATCCCAGTGTTCTCTCACATCTATTAACTTACACAGCACCAAAGTACATAGAATAATAATTGATGTTTAAAATAATGGAAAAAGTTACCCCAGTCACCCTAATATTCCAATAGCTGCTTGCCTGGACACATCACCTTTGCTACTGAGAAAGTGTAGAGAAAAGGCATGTGGGAAGATGAGGATGTACTGAAGACAGTAAACATATCCTCACACCGTGTTGGCTTCTTTTTTTTTTCAATTTTTGAGACGGGGTCTCACTCTGTCACCCAGGCTGGAGTGCAATGGCACGATCTCAGCTCACTGCAACCTCCACCTCCTGGGTTCAAGCGACTCTCCTGCCTCAGTCTCTGAAGTGGCTGGGACTACAGGCCTGCGTCACCACGCCTAGCTAATTTTTTGTGGGATCACAGGCATGAGCTACTAGACCTGGCCCTGTGTTGGCTTCTCAATTTGTTACACTGAAACTCTGGTGTACCTAAAACCACACCACCATTACAACATGATAATTGCCCAGTAACCATTTTTAATACCTCCAACAATAAGAAAAAATATTTCTTGGACTCTCAGTTTATAACTGCACCTCTGTAATCAACCAATATCATTCAAGTAAGGTACAGTGATGGCTCTGGAAAAGAAGGTGACTTTAAACATCTCCATTCAAGAGGGGAAAAATACACATCAACAGGCTGCCTTCATATCCCTGTTCGTGCAGTGGCCAATGGGACTGGGAAATGATTGCACCTCCTCAGAGCCAACACAGTAGGAGGTGAACATAGGGCAGTGGATTATTTAGCTAATGCCTTGCAGATAGATCCTTACAAATGGGACAGAAAAAAAGGATCTGGAGATAGGATACAGAACCTCCCTCAAGAGCCCTACTAGGATGGGCCAAAACTTCCTGTTTGCTTAGTGGTTCATCTTCCAGAAAATTTTCTTTGTCAAAAAGGTTGTAACAACTGAGTACAGTGGCTCACGCCTACAATCCCAGCACTTTGGGAGATCAAGACGGATGGATTGCTTGAGCCCAGGAGTTCAAGACCAGCCTGGCCAACATGGTGAAACCTCACCTCTACTAAAAAGACGAAAAATTAGCCAGGAGTGGTGGCACATGCCTGTAGTCCCAGCTACTTGGGAGGCTGAGGTGACAGAATCGCTTGAGCTCAGGAGGCAGAGGTTGCAGTGAGCCAAGATCATGCCACTGCACTCCAGCCCAGGTGGCAGAGCAAGACCTCATCTCAAAAAAAAAAAAATGTATAGACCAGGTGTGGTGGCTCATGCTTGTAATCCCAACCCTTTGGGAGGCCAAGGCAGGCAGATCACCTGAGGTCAGGAGTTTAAGACCAGCCTGGCCAACATGGTGAAACCTCGTCTCTACTAAAACTACAAAAAGTAGCCAGGTGTGGTGGCAGATGCCTGTAATCCCAGCTACTCAGAGGCTGAGGCAGGAGAATCGCTTGAACCTGGGAGACAGAGGTTGCAGTGAGCCAAGATCACGCCATTGCACTCCAGCCTGGGCGACAACAGCGAAACTCCATCTCAGAAAAAAAAAGGCTGACAGCCAGAAGACAGCATTTGTAAGGCCTGATCTTTCCAACATTGCTGCCTATTCATTCCCTAGATAAGTCGCCTTATCTTAGTCACTGAAATTTAAGCACAGATTCTAAATATGGACAAAAAAACCTACCCTCCCAACACTCTGCCTGCTAAGTACATTAGTGTCTCCAAAGTGCTCTCAAAATATATAATGCAGTTTCTGTGCCTGTGACTTACTCAGACTTACGAAAATCTGGCTCCGTTTCTGCTGACTCACCTGCCAGTGCACACTGCTTGCCTTGTTCTTCAGTGTTCCAGGAGATCCCTGCTTGGATCTAGACAAGTGGAAAATGTGTTTGTGGAGGGGGTGGGGTGGCACTGAGGAGACACTAAGGATAGGTCTAGTCAAGTATTTTTCCAATGGGACTGTCCTGAGGGAGACAGAATCTAGGTGCTGACATATATATGCTTAAGTCTTAAAGATGAAAGGCTCCTACAAGTAGTTTTAGGGACCCCTATCCAATCCTTTCTCTTCAACCCCCTTATTGCAAACAGACCTACCAAGCAAAAGAGGAGGTGGACTTTGCTTCCTCTACTATGTAACAGTCTAAATATAGCAGTCCTCTCTTATCTGCAGGGGCTATGTTTCAAGACCCAGTGGATGCCTGAACCCCTGGATAGTAGGGAACCCTCCTATATGTACAGTCATCCCTTGGACTCTGCAGTGTATTGGTTCCAGGATCTCCTACAGATACCAAAATCCACAGATGCTCAAAAGTCCCTTATATATATAAAATGGTATATAATTTGCATATAATCTACACCTCCTGTATACATTCAATCTTTTCTAGATTACTTATAATACTTAATACAATGTAAATACTATGTAACCAGTTATTATACTATATTGGTTTATTTGTGTTATTTTTTATTGTTGTACTGTTATTTTAATTTTTTTCTGAATATTTTCAATCCAAAGATGGTTGAATCTGTGGATGTGGAACCCATGGCCACGGAGGGCTGACTCTACTTTGCTTTTTTCCAATACATGAAGAGTTATGATAAAGTTTTATTTATAAATTAAGCACAGTAAGAGAGTAACAACAATAACTAATAATAAATACAGAAATGTTAACAATATACTGTAATAAATGTTATGTGAATGTGGTTGTTTTCTCTTTCTCTCTCAAAATATCTTACCGTATCATACTCAACTACTTTTTGATCACGGCTGACTGGGTGACTGAAACCAAGGAGCAAAACTGCAAATAAGGGGGAGCTATTTTAGTAGCAAGTTGCAATTACAGATACTATTCCACATTTCAAAAATCTAATTCCAACTTGACCGATTAATACAAGGAACTATCTACAAAAAGGTGAGGCATAATTTTTCCTTTGCATTCTATTCCTGCTTTCCCCATCTCTAGGCCTACATTATCTTCCCCATTAAAACCCAATGCTCAGTATTTTTCTACCAGCATCCTAACGCCCAGTTCCAAAGCCGAGGGCACAAGCATGCTTTCTATTCGGGACGTTTACCTGCTTCTAGCATAGTGGTACTTAATAAGCTGGTGCTCTAAGGGCAAGCTCTGGAAACTCAAGGGTTAAAGTGCATTCCTTAATCTATCCTCTTATTGTACACTCAGCTCTTTCTGGAGATAGTAGGGGAAGGACATTGCCCCTCATGTAAAGATCTTTGAAGCTTGAGGGAGTACATGGCTAACCCAAAGTGCGGAAAAGAACTGGATTCAAGGACCAGAAAATCTCCTAGATCAGGGGTCAGCACACTATAGCCGGCAGGCCGAAGATGGCCCACTATCTGTTTTGTGATGAAAGTTTCACTGGAACACAGCCACCATGCTCACTCACTGATGTATTTATCGTCCATGGCTGCTTTCATGCTACAACAGTAGAGCTGGGTAGTCACAGACACTGTGTGACCTGCAAAGCCTAAAATATTCACAATCTGGCCCATTACCGAACAAGTTTGCTACCTCTCATCCTAGATGAAAATAGGACCAGCTTTATTAATAATTTGGTGACAAATTCTACCTAAATTTATTTTGAGTGCAGTGGTACAATCATGGCTCACTGCAGCCTTGAACTGCTGAGCTTAAGTGATGCTCCTGCCTCAGCCTCCCAGGTAGATGGGACTACAGGCGCATGCCACCACACCCAGCTAATTTTTTGCAGAGATGGGGGTCTCATGTTGTTACCCAGGTTGGTCAAACTCCTGGCCTCAAGCAATCCTCCCACCTCAGCCTCCTAAAGTGCTGGGATGATAGGTGTGAACTACCGCACCAGGCTGAGAACTTATAAATGTAAAAGTTCCCAAAACGTGGGCTTCTCTGACAGATTCGTTTTAAACTAAAGCTCAGTGTTACTTGCCATGGGGCCTATAAACTGTCACATTTAAGATCTTAGCTTTGAACTGGATCTCTTCCCTCTAGCTTCGTCAGAGAAACCCTTATTCAACAAACACTGAGCGGCACTTACTCTGTGCCAGACCCTGGGTTAGCCACTGGCACGTAATAAAGCTTATACTTCTACGGCCTGAACATGCAGTAGGATATTTCAGGAAAGAGGTTATCCTGAAAACCACAAGGGACACATGTTAGTTCTCACAGTTGAACAATTTTACTCTGCCACTATTCTACCAGAATATTGAGTGAGCAAACTCTTGTGTTTAGAATGTGATCTTCCTAGAGTGGGTTATGGAACTCATATCTCCAAGGCAGGGTCTTTGATAGAATTCAGGAAGTCTGTGAATTCGGATGCAAAACATTATATCTTTATTTTCACTTTAGTTATGAGCATAAGCTATAGCAGTAATAGCAACTTATTAGACAAATGGATTTGTCACCAACAGAAATCATGGGTATTTTCATATCATATTATACTTGTTACAAATACTTTAAAATACTGCTTTTGTTTTGAAAACTATGTCAATATAATCCAATATAACTGGTTTTCTTTATAGCTCTATGTATTTTATTTTTGCATATAAAAACATATTCCAAAAAGGAACTCTAAAAGCTTTCATCATACTGCCAAACGAGTCCATAGCACAAAAAAGATTAAGATTCCTGTTCTACAGCCAAAAAATAAACAAACATAATCACATTTAGGGTAATTATCTGTATGTTAAAAAACTACCTGTTTTTTATGAAGGGTCATATGCTCATTTTCTATAGGGCAAAGATCATATGTCATTATTTTTAGCAGCCTTCACTTCAAAACTGGTTTGCAAGTAGTTGTGAATGTGATATCACAGCCTAGCAGATTCATGGGTTCCCCTGGCTCACTGGCAGTCATCCTTGTCCAAACATAGAAAGCCTCAAACTAATATAACTTTCAACTTGTGGCACAAGAGAATTCCCAAAAGAAAGGAGGGGCCAGGCACCGTGGCTCATGCCTGTAATCCCAACACTTTGGGAGGTCAGGCAGGTGGATCACTTGAGGTCTGGAGTTCAAGACCAGCCTGACCAACATGGAGAAACCCTGTTTCTAATAAAGATACAAAATTAGCCGGGCGTGGTGGTGCCGCCTATAATCCCAGCTACTAGGGAGGCTGTGGCAGGAGAATTGCTTGAACCCAGGAGGTGGAGGTTGCAGTGAGCTGAGATTGTGCCACTGCACTCCAGCCTGGGCAACAGATGAGACTCTGGCTCAAAAAAAAAAAGGAAGGGGGGAGAAAAACACATACACACCAAAAGCCTGCTATTAATATATGTCTACTAACCTGGTTTATGAATGGTAAAATACAAACAAATTCAATTATTTACATTGATGAATAAGGTACGTAAACAAACCTAAAAGAATGCCAAATATGAGACTCAGTTTCATTTCACCTTCTGAGATGGAGCTTTGGCACATACTGCAAACATAAAATAGTATATTCCCTGAATTTACCAGCTGAATTGTAGAAAGGAATTAGGATTTAAATTTTGCCACAAATAATCCATAAAGCAATTAACAAAACAAATTATGTATGAAACACGAGTCCAGGTACTCATTTGACAGGAATACTGTGAAAAGAGAAGTTTAGGACTAAAAACAGAAAGGTTTATGCTTAGGAAAGGGGTTGAAGGATGTAGGGAAAAGCAGATGCCAGAAATCACCAAGTAGATAAGCAAGAGGGCTGCCAAGCCCAAAGTCCTGACCCCTCACTCTCCCTTTCCTAAGTCACCCCTTTTTCTTTTCTCTCCTTTTCTTTCTTTCTTTCTTTTTTTTTTTTTGAGACAGAGTTTCCCTTTTGTCGCCTAGGCTGGAGTGCAATGGCATGATCTCGGCTCACTGCAACCTCCACCTCCTGGGTTCAAGCGATTTTCCTGCCTTAGCCTCCTGAGTAGCTGGGATTACAGGCATGCACCACCACGCCCGGCTAATTTTGTATCTTTATTAGAAACAGGGTTTCTCCATGTTGGTCAGGCTGGTCTTGAACTCCCAACCTCAGGTGATCCGCCTGCCTCAGCCTCCCAAAGTGCTGGGATTACAGGCATGTGCCACCGCACCCAGCCCTCGTTTTTCTAATATGCTTGATGTGTGATAATGTAAAGATGTAGAAGAAGCCAGCCACAATCTTAAGCAAAAAAAGGATTCTCACAGTCCTGAGATAATTGGCAAGTGCTCTTACTTTAGGGTTTCTGTAACTGGAAAAAATCCAAGAAAAAAATTACTTTTAGAAAAATGTATTCTTTCCCATCTATTTCAAGGTAACACAAGAAATAGGTAAGAGGGACCTATTTCTGCTTGATTAAGACAAGTTTCTATTAGAAAAGTCAGAAGGTCTGGCTTCAGATCAAAGTTACGTAAATACTTAGAAAAGCATGATGCTTGAGCAGGAAAACTACTATTAATATTAAAATGTGGTAAGTTCACATACATTTTAGATTATTAAAGGGCTGTTTAATCACAAGAACAGTTACCTCTGGCCATGGTTAGAAAATCTGAAGGAAGAGAAAGCAATAATGCTTTCCATACAGAGTCACAGAGCAAGTCAACGTTAGCATCAGAGACAGTAACCAGGGACTGCTAAAGCCAGGGCTCTATCTAACTAGATCATTTTTCTTAAGGGATCACATATCCAAAAAGCAGGTCCCCAAGAAAAATAAAACCCCACCTGTGTATGGGAGGAGAATCACAGACTGAGGGGGAATGAAGCTCATTCTTTATCAACCAGGCCGCCATACTAGTTTTCAAAGGGAATTTGCAAGGCAAATCTTTTGTCCTACAAAAAGATTCATTTCATTCAGCAAAGAAAAAAGACCCCAGAGGGAGTATGAAAGCAGAATCCCAAGCCTCTTCTATCGCCTGTTACCTTGAAGCATATATTCTGTTCTAGAAGAAATCCTTGGGCAGTTCCTTTTAGTTACGTAGACTGTAGGTCAAGTAGACATCTAGTGTACTAGAAAAAGGTGTAACTGGTCAAATTTTTTAGCTAAAAATAAAGACTATTCCCCACCATTCTCAACTCGTTCCCAGTGAAGAACCTATATGAACTCTATTTCCCTATTACAGAGTGTATGGGAGCAAGAGTGGTTGTCAGATTAATACAGTGTCTGATAACTTAAAATTACCTCATACTTGTCCTATTATTCTTTTCAAAAAGCACTGGGTCACACAATCAATAGCACCTTCTAAAAAGGGCTGTAAGGTCAGGCTCGGTGGCTCACACCTGTAATCCCAGCACTTTGGGAGCCTGAGGCGGGTGGATCACCTGAGGTCAGCAGTTGAGACCAGCCTGGCCAACATGGTGAAACCCCGTCTCTACTAAAAATACAAAAATTAGCTGGGCGTGGTGGTGCATGCCTCTAGTCCCAGCTATTCAGGAGGCTGAGGTGGGAGAATCACTTTGAACCCAGGAGGTAGATAGAGGTTGCATGGAGCTGAGATTGTACCGCTGCACTCCAGCCTTGTCAACAGAGTGATACTCTGTCTCAACAAAAATAAATAAAATAAAAAGGGCTGTAAGAGAGAAAGAAGTAGTAACATTCACTTTAATTTCATCTGCATCACTAACAGCCCTAATGAAAGGGAATGTGTAGGAAATAAAATCAGCTGCTAAGACTTCACTTCAATCACCCATAGTGTGGTATCACTCCTAGTATGCCAGTCTTGGCCTCCAGTGCACACAGCACCACATCAGGTGGCTAAGTATACTGAAGTCTCTCGCATGCGGCCTTCCAATCGCCATTATTGGCACTGCGCCTGTCATCGTTTTGTCCACCTTTCTTTCTCGTCATGGTCATCATTTGTTTATTGCTATTACTGCACCAAATCCCATTCTCAATATCTTCTTACTAGCAATTCTCTGTACTTGCAGAATCACTAAATATCAAGACCGAACAGGCTCTGGAGGTCATATCTTCCTACTTCCATTTTCTTGTTGGCAGAGTATTTTCTGTCTCTATCTTGAGTGTCCTTCCCAACCCTTGTTCCTACTGTCAAAGCTTCCCATTCCTCATTAGCAGTTTCTCATACCACACACCCCTAAATCCTCACTGCCTCTGTAAATATCACTGTCTCCTTTTTTCTTTTTCTTTTTCTTTTTTTTCTTTTTTTTTTTTTTTGAGACAATGTCTTCCTCTGTCACCCAGGCTGGAGTGCAGTGGCGCCATCTTGGCTCCCTGCAACCTCCGCCTCCTGGGTTCAAGCAATCCTCTCACCTCAGCCTCCCAAGTAGCTGGGACTACAGGCATGAGCCACCACACCCGCCCAATGTCCTTATTTCAACATAATTTCTGGTTCTCCCAACTGAGAAACCGAGTTTCAGCTCTCATAGCTAGTCACTTCAGTTAAGTTCAGGAAGCCTTCTCCAGGTAAGCCAATCTAATACAGCCGGTTCCCAGTTGCATCTTTGTACTTCCAAACAGTTCCCTATTCATAAAATCATTACATTTTAGAACCAAAAGAAAACTCAGAAATATTCTGGTCCAATGTTTTTCCAAATTTTTAAAGTACACTTTGCTTCTTACATTTTGAGATGTACAAAATCCATTTTACATCACAATGTCATACACACGTAACTCAAACAAATCACATGAAACGCTACTTATCCTTACTATGTAAACACACCGAAAATTTCTATCCTATTCCACTTTTTAAAAGAAAAGTACAGATTCCATCCACGAAATTGGTTCCACAGCCCAATACTAGGAAGAAACCCATAGTTTGGGAGACATTAAACTAGTCCAAACTTCCCATTCACCGATAAAGAAATTGTAACGCAGTGGTGAGGTTTGTCCCTAAAAATTAAACTCAGGCCCGCTGTTAAGTTCCAGACCAGTGTTCTTTCCAATAAAGCCCTCTGCGCAGTGACAGCCAATCGGACCCGCGCCCCGACCCTGCGGCCCCGTCACCATTACTGACCCACACTCTTGTGCGAGTCAGCCCCCGGCAGCCACTGCTCTCGGTCGGAGTCCTGGCGCCGCCGCGGCTCATGTTCCCGCAGGTCAGGGTCCCTCACAGTCACTGCCCCTGGATCTGAGTCTCCTTGGAGTCACTGCCTCCCATTTCCTCGGCCCGGGCGCGTCGCAGCCCTGCCCTCGCGCTCTCCGAGCTCAGGGTGTTTCGCGCTCGCTGCTCCCGGGTCACAGTCCCCTCGCGGTCACCGGCCCTCGGTCACAGTAGCCTCGCAGCCCCTGCCTCACACTCCCCTCGCTGTCACTTACCGCTCCTCCTCAGTCACCGTCGCCTCGCGGTCCCAGCCCCACAGTCTGTCCTCTCAAACACAGAGGCAAGGATATGCACACACCTGCAGCTCACGCTCCCCCGAGCCCGGACCGGTAGGATTTCTGCCGGCGCCGTGTCACTGACAAGGGAAGTTGGGGAGGTTGCGGGGAGACGCCCGGAGAAGGCAGCTGACGGAAGAGCCAGACGGAAGTCCCGCCTACCCCCCCCGCCCCCCGCCAAGCCTGTCAATCCGACCACGAAGTCTCCTTGAAAACCACGACTCCTGACAAAGTAGTTCCGCCTCCTCAGAGGCTCCGGGGATGAAGCGACCGGACAGAAACACCCGAGACCGGAGACGGAATGACCCGGGTCCGTCTCCACCCGGAACCGGCGGATGCAGCGAAGACGTCTCCTTGTAGTGGGATACGGATGTGAACTGGCACAAGGACTCGCCGGTCCGTCCGGACCCGCTGCCCGGCAGCTCCCTGTGGCACAGCTCGCGCTGTGTCCTCCGGCTGCGTCGCTGCACCCAGGCAGCCGCCGTGAGGAGGCCCCGACCGCGCCTGCCTCGCCGCAGCGCCAGCTTTGAATTGACCGCCAGCCCAGTCCGCTGAAAACTTGTGGCTGACCCACTCTCTTCCTATTTCTGACCCAGGTTGGCTCAACAAAAAAACGATCCTTAGGGATCCGCCTAGAGCTAGTTGAGCAGGAGCGGATTCAAAGGAGGTGACTAGCGGGAAGGCACGTGCCGCAGGGTGTACGGCGGGAAGAAACGTTTTCCTTTTTCAGAATGAGCCTTTGAAAGGGTCCCTTTTAATTCCGTAGATGTAAGTGGCAACACAATGTTATGGAAGAACGATGTAAAAAAAAAAAAAAACTTTTAAAATTTTTAGTTGTCAACTTGACTGAAGTAAAAGACCTTTTTAACTTATTTACTTATTCTTTTATTTTTTTAAAGACGGAATCTCGCTCTGACGCCCAGGCTGGACTGCAATGGTGCAGTCTCTGCTCACTGCAGCCTCCGCCTCCCAGGTTCAAGGGATTCTCGTGCCTCAGCCTCCCGAGTAGCTGGAATTACAGGCGTGCACCAACACACCCAGCTAATTTTTGTATTTTTAGTAGAGTTGGGCGTTTCACTATGTTGGTTAGCCTGGTCTCGAACTCCAGACCTCAAGTAATCTGCCCACTTCGGCCTCCCAAAGTGTTGGAATTACAGGCGTGAGCCACCGCGCCCTGCCAATTTTTTTTTTCCTATCTACTCTCAAACGGTGAAAATGTATGCCAAACACCAGGGTGATTGGCTGTGGAGAGATACTCCAAATACCTGGCCCATCTCATCCTCTCTGAGCAGGTGACATTGGAATAAAGAATTTCATTTGCTGGGCATGGTGGTCCACACCTGTAATCCTAGCACTTTTTGGGAGACTGAGGCGGGAGGATCACTTGAGCCCAGGAGTTCAAGACGAGCCTGGACAACATTGGGAAACCTTGTCTCTATAAAAGATACAACAATTAGGCCGAGCACAGTGGCTCACGCCTGTAATCTCAGCACTTTGAGAGGCCAGGCAGCTGGTGGATCACCTGAGGTCAGGAGTTCGAGACCAGCCTAACCAACATGTTAAAACCCCTTCTCTACTAAAAATACAAAAATTAACCGGACGTGGTGGTGCTCGTCTGTAGTCCCAGCTACTCAGGAGGCTGAGGCAGAACTGCTTGAACCCAGGAGATGGAGGTTGCAGTGAACTGTGATTGTGCCACTGCACTCCATCCTGGGCAACAGCGAGATTCCATATAAAAAAAAATAAAATAACCATAGTATAACAAAATCAAAACATTAAAAATATAAGGCCTAAAACACAACAGATTCTGTTGTCAAACTACTAACATCTTTATTTTGTCAAGATATTTAACAATGTTAAAAAGTTTAGGTTTCTTCATGGTCATATCCTCTCCGAGCTTTTCAAAGATTCATTCAGTAGTAGAAACAGCCAAATGCTGCTACAACGCAGAATAAACTGTCCTAAAAAACAAAACACACACACACACACACACACACACACACACACACACAGAATGTTAGTACTGAAGAGGAATAAGAGCAGCATGGGCAATTGAAACTTAACACTATCTCAGATCTTTACCAATTTTTTTTTTTTTTTTTTTTTTTTTTAGACAGGGTCTCTATCACCCAGGCTAGGGTACAGTGGTGTGATCTCGGCTTACTGCAGCCTCAACATCCTGGGCTCAAACAATCCTCCCACCTTTGCCGCCAGAGTAGCTAGGACCACAGGTGCATGCCACCACACCAGGCTAATTTTGTTTATTTTTTGCAAAGATGAGGTCTCACTATGTCGCCCAGGCTGGTCTTGAACTCCTGGGCTCAAGCAATCCACCCATCTTGGTCTCCGAGTGCTGGCATCACAGATAGGAGCCACCTCACCCAGCCACCAGTTTTCAGTCATGAAGACTTTTTCCTTCTTTATGAAGTGAAGGGTTTCTAGAGTATAGCTATACTATTGCTTGATAAAAGGTTAGGATGGGTAAAGAATTAGATGTTCTGAATTTAGAAATAAAATGTGAACTAATGAACTTTGGGTAATACATATTCATTCATAAAATAACTATTCACATATTTCCTGATTTATCACAGAAAGAATGTATGAAATGTTTGAGTTTCTTGGAGTAAATTGCACTACTCATCTCAAGAAACCACGTTATAGTATCACTGATAGTAAGAACAGAAGGACCTTGTCATAAATTCTGGATAAGAGAAACGGGTGTTTGTTCTTAATTAATAAAATTTATTTGTCCATCTTCTAGTTCAGAATCACAAAATGCTTTCCAGAGCCCGAATTGCTTAAAACACTTTTTAGGCACTTATTACAAGATTTCCACCTGCCTCGGCAATTCCTGAACCACCAAGCTCACCTCTAGCCTGTTATGATGAAATTAAAACAATCTCAACTCAAGGACCTGATTATTAACCAAAAGCAAAATTCTTTGGTTTAGCCCAGCTCCCTGGCTCCTTGGGTGGATAACTCTGAACTGTGTTCTACAACAGTGCTGTGATAAAGGACCTGCTTTTGTTTTCACTTTAGCTTCCAGTCCCTTATGGAAGGATGCTTTTATAAAATCCAGTTAAAATAGATAACTCAGAAAATGAAAAAAAGGAACATATAAAATACAGCCCCAATTTTTTTCTTAGATTCACTGTACACAAAATTACTTTGTCAAATTGCTGTCAGAGTTTCTAAACCCTTACACTCAAAATGTATGTGCTAACCTCATCATGGACCTGTCACAAACGGGTTACAGAGTACCACTGGTCTGTGGACCCCACCTGGAGTGGCACTGTTCTATAGCGCCACCCAGAGTTCTCCAGCGGGACTGAGCCCTGTTACCTACAGCAGTTTTCTGCTCAATGGCACATGATTTTCCCTCCTCTCTCATTTCCTAGCCTCTACTCATGTTTCCTGGAATCTCCCAAATAAAGTGCCGTGTGTGTGTGTGTGTGTGTGTGTGTGTGTGTGTGTGGTGTGTGTGTGTGTGTGTGTTAGCAGCTCACTCTCTCACCCAGGCTGGAGTGCAGTGGTGCAATCTCGGCTCACTGCAACCTCTGCCCTCTGGGTTCAAGACATTCTCCTGCTTCAGCCTCCCAAGTAGCTGGGACTACAGGTGCCCGCCACCATGCCTGGCTAATTTTTGTATTTTTAGTAGAGACCAGGTTTCACCATGTTGGCTAGGCTGGTCTTGAACTCCTGACTTCAGGTGATCCACCCGTCTTGGCTTCCCAAAGTGCTGGGATTACAGGTGTAAGCCACTGCACCCGGCCTCCAAATAAAGTATTTTAAGCTCTGAAAATAAAACCTAAATAAATACCCAGCTCCCACTGCACTCCATCCTGGGCAATAGAATGAGACTCCATCTCAAAAAAATAATAATAAATAAACACCCAACTCAACAAACTGGACTAAAGATAGAGTAGACTAAGCAACTTAAAGCAAGCTATCAAAAATGATGTTTAGCTACCTCCTCCACCAATTCTGTGTTGCAAAACTCAATCCTGCCAATCCTATTAAAGGAATAACTTTTTTTATTACATATTTGCTTATTTGAGTATTGAGTGGCCCCCACTGGATGTTAAGGTCTCTACAGGCAGAAACCATGCCTGTCTCATTCATCACTTTATCCCTAGCCCCTTGAGTGCAGAAGCTGACACGTAATAGGAGCTCAGAACTGTTTGCTGAATGAATGAATTGTATCATTTAAAGATGCTTTTTTTTTTTTTACCGGGTAAGGTGGCTCAAATCTGTAATTCCAGCACTTTGGGAGGCCAAGGGGGGCAGATCACCTGAGGTCAGGAGTTCAAGACCACCTTGACCAAATAGTGAAACCCCATCTCTACTAAAAAATACAAAAATTAGCCGGGTGTGGTGGCATGCACCTGCAGTCCCAGCTACTCGGAAGGCTGAGGCAGGAGAATCGCTTGAACCTGGGAGGCACAGGCTGTAGTGAGCCAAGATCACACCATTGCACTCCAGCCTGGGTGAGAGAGAGAGACTCTGTCTCCAAACAAACAAAGATGCATTTTTAACTCCAAGAAGCAAAAAAATTCATCTTCTCAGCTTGACTCTTCCCCCAAAGATAGCTGATAAATGAAGATTTGTCCAGTACTTCCCACTGTCCAGCTCCGACCCCTTGGGTAGTTGAGCATAAAATAAAACTTTGGTTGAGACCGTGGAATCTTAGAACCAAAAATTACCTTAAAATCATCTACATAAGCAGCTTCCACATCTGGCCATCAGCAGAATCGTGTGGGGAACTTTTTGAAAATTCAGATTCACTGATCCAACCCTTGGCTTATTTGATCAGAATCTATTTGAATAGGGTCCCAGCATCCATATTTTAAACCCCCCAAATTATCCTCAGGCAGTCATAGGCAGTCTTTGGGAAAATATACTTCAGCTTCCTAATGTTAATGATACAATGTGAGAAAAACTCAGTTACCTAAAGTCATTTAATTAGAAAATGGAACCCCCCTTTTTTTTATTTTTATTTTTTTTTTTTGAGATGGAGTCTCACTGTCGCCCAGGCTGAGGGGCAATGACACAATCTCAGGTCACTGCAACCTTCATCTCCCGGGTTCAAGCGATTCTCCTGCCTCAGCTCCCAAATAGCTGGGATTACAGGTGTGCACCACCATGCCTGGCTAATTTTTTGTGTGTGTGTTTTTACTAGAGACAGAGTTTCACCATGTTGGCCAGGCTGGACTCAAACTCTTGACCTCAAGTGATTCACCACCTTGGCCTCCCAAAGTGCTGGGATTACAGGCGTGAGCCACTGCGTCCAGCCTCTCTCTCTTAATTTACTCAATCTAGTTTCTGTTCTATTCTGACTCTTATGTATTCACAACCTGGGAGTAGATGAATAAAGGATGCAATCATTTCTGGAGTAAATAAAAAATAATAACATATCATTAAAATACATAAAATATTTCTGCCAATAAATTACCAATGTTTTAATGAAACTTCTTTTTTTTTTTTTTTTTGAGACTGAGTCTTACTCTGTTGCCCAGGCTGGAGTACAGTGGTTTGATCTCAGCTCACTGCAATCTCCACCTCCCAGGTTCAAGCGATTCTCTGCCTCAACCTCCTGAGTAGCTGGGATTACAGGTGCCCACCACCACACTCGGCTAATTTTTGTATTTTTAGTAGAGATGGGGTTTCACCATGTTGGCCAGGCTGGTCTCAAACTCTGGACCTTGAGTGATTCTCGGCCTCCCAAAGTGCCGGGATTACATGCATGAGTCATTTTACCCAGCCTGAAACCTCTTTTTAGAGATTACTCTTTATTTGTGCTTAATTTTAATCAATGGCTTTAAGATAAAGTAATAAATTTTATTACTAAAAGAAAAACCACCTTTGCTCATGGAATCCCTGCCATCCAAATTTGTTTGCAACTTAGAAAAGTATGATTTGTTTAAGTGAACAAATGTGTGATTTTAACATTGTAGTTATCAATTACTACTTTAATAAGGACGTCAGGATTGGGTTTTAGAACACAGTGATTTATGGAGGAAGTAGCTGAAAATAATTTTTAAATAATATGCTAACTAAATGCTATTCCTAAATTCAAACCCATGAAAAATTATGTCATGTGTAAACATACAAGTTTCCTTGTCTATAAGTAGCACACTAGGTTTCTGCTTTAGTAACACAAAAATTAAGTCAAATCATCTCATCCAGATGTCAAAGGTGAATGGCTAAGACTGCATATCTTTACGTGCTATTAAATATTAAGTAGTTTGATTTGTCCTTAGAAAGGAAAGAGGTTTCCGAATACACTTACATTCATGAAAACATCATGAGTATAGTTGTCAGTGTCAGCATCCCAGAAACAGCGAGACGCCATGCTAAAAAATCCAAGAATGAAGAATTATCAACAATATAACAAGGACCAAAACTACATATATCTGCCATGAGAAAAGTATTCCTTAATACATTCTCATAGATTTGTACTTCCAAACCTTTTCACAGGTTGGTCCCCAAAGAATATTGTATTTGTACCAGAGTATACTGGGTGAACTGGAGAGACTAGAGTCAGATGAAGCTGCTTGCAGCTAGAGGTGACCAGCCAGGGACTCTCACAGCCTCAGACCCTGCCTGATGGCTATGGGGATCAGTACTAGAGATTTGCATGTGACTTTTAATGATCTCAGCTCCTGCAGAGTAATAGTAGAAGGAAGGCATAGAAAAAGCCCAACAGATTTAGTCCAACCTGATCACTGTATCGAGTCCCAGAAAAAGGAGCAAACGCTGAACTAGAATTCAGTCTTCTAATTATAACTCCAGAAATATCTCTAAGAATGCTAACCTACCTCTAAATTGGCTATTCTCCTCTCTGCAATTCTTGGGTAAGAAAAAATATTAGTCAAAATGAAAGCTGATTAAAAATGGAAACAACTTAAATGCCCCAGTAGGACTGGATTGGTAAATGAAATTCTGCTATTTCTCAGGATCTGGGAGAATTTTTTTTTTAAAGAAAAAAGAAACTATGATATTTTCTGGCAATGAAATTCTATGTAGACTTAAAGAAAAGTTTTACAAGACACAGTGATGTGTCCCTATAGTCCCAGCTACTTGGGAGGCTGAGGCAGCGAGTATCATTTGAGCCCAGGAGTTCAGGGCTGTGGTAATGCCGTGGTCACACCTGTGCAGGCACAGCACTCCAGTCTGGGAGACACAGCAGGACCCTGGCTCTTAAAAAAAATTCCAAGTACATGAAAAGCTATTCACAATATAATGTTAAGTGAAAAAAAATAGGCCAGGTGCAGTGGCTCACACCTGTAATCCCAGCACTTTGGGAGGCTGAGGTGGGCGAATCATCTGAGGTCGGGAGTTTGAGACCAGCCTGTCCAACATGGCAAAACCCTGTCTCTACTAAAAATACAAAAACTGGCTGGGCATCATGGCATGTGCCTGTAATTCCAGCTACTTGGAAGGCTGAGGCAGGAGAATCACTTGAACCCAGAGGTAAAGGTTGTAGTGAGCTGAGATTGTGCCCCTGCCCTCCAGCGTGGGCGACAGATGAGACTCTGTCTGAAAAAATAATAATGCTAAGTGAAAAAAATTACAAATGTTTTACCTTTCATGTGTATGATTTATTGTGCGAACACTTACTGAACACTTACTTTGTGCCATTCACTAGTCTAAGTGTTTTACATGTATTAACTTACTGAATCCTATGAGGTAGGTACTATAATTATACCCATTTAGTGAATGTGAAAACTGAGAATTAGAGAAATTAATTGACCAAGGTCATACTAGGTGACAAAGCTTGGCTTGAACCCAGGCAGTTCACAACCCATACCTACAGAGAAAGATATACATATACCTTATTATATTGGTGGTTTTTTCTAAAACAAAAGGTCTCACATATTTATTACTGAACCCAGCCTACTATGGCAGAGCATATAAACAAAGAGAAAGAATATGTTCCCAATAAAACACATCCAACTGTTCAGATTGTGGTGACATTTTCAGCTTGATGTGGTAAGATGGTCATAGCCCTGACACAGCATAAACGTGTGTGCCATCTCATGCAGTTCCTTACAGACCCAGCTTGGCTTTTCTGCAATGTGTCCTTTGAAGTTGTGCCTGATTTTACTACCAGTTTTCATCTGGATCCACTGGAGAATGGGATGATTTTGCTTTTGTTTCTTGGCCAGGAATCCCTTATTCTTAAAAGACTTGTGAGAAGACATGACAAGAAGCAGAATTAAGCTCACATCACAAGAGAAAGAGAGAAGGCTTTTTTTTTTTTTTTTGAGACAAAAATACAAAATAGTGAGACCCCAATTCCTTTATTTATTTCTATTTTATTTTCTGAGAGGGAGTCTTGCTCTGTCAACCAGACTGGAGGGCAGCATCACAGTCTCAGCTCACCACAACCTCCACCTCCCAGGTTCGGGTGATTCTCCTGCCTCAGCCTTACAAGTAGCTGGGATGACAGGCGTGCACCACCACACCCAGCTAATTTTTGCATTTTTTGTAGAGACAGGGTTTCGTCATGTTGGCCAGGTGGTCTCAAACTCCTGGGCTCAAGCAATCTGCCCACCTTAGCCTCCCAAAGTGCTGGGATTACAGGTGTGTCTTGGAAGAGGTATAATGGTACAGTTTGTAGCAGGCTAATGCTCCGAGAACAGTAAGAAAAGCTGATTAAATGAATTAGAGAGCTGCCAAAATAAAGAGGCCTAGAGGAGCCAAAATTCCAGAAAGAGGTGAACTCTGGGAGGTAGGCTGATATTCTGCAGCAGATTTTTTTCCTGGGGCATTTGCCAATTCAGGGCACAGGGTTAGATGCTGAGAATCTGGGCCTTGCCCAGGTGGAGAACGAATTACTGAGGGAAAAAGAAACTAGTAGGAGAGTTGGCAGTCTTTACTTTTTCAAAATTTTTTATTTATTAATGTTTTTTTGAGACAGTCTTGCTCTGTCGCCCAGTCTGCAGTGCAATGGCACAATCTCGGTGCACTGCAACCTCTGTCTCTCCAGTTTAAGCAATTCTCATGCCTCAGCCTCCCAAGTAGCTGGGATTACAGGCGTGCATCACTATGCCGGGCTAATTTTTTTTTTTTTTTTTTTTGAGATGGAGTCTCGCTCTGTTGCCCAGGCTGGAGTGCAGTGGCGTGATCTCGGGTCACTGCAACCACCACCTCCTGGATTGAAGCCATTCTCCTGCCTCAGCCTCCCGAGTAGCTGGGATTACAGGCGCACACCACCACGCCCAGTTAATGTTTGTATTTTTAGTAGAGACAGGGTTTTACCATGTTGGCCAGACTGGTCTCAAACTCTTGACCTCAAATGACCTGCCTGCCTCAGCCTTCCAAAATGCTGGGATTATAGGAATGAGCCACCATGCCCAGAAGAGTTGGCAGTCTGAACAAAGCTACGGGGATAAAATGAGAATCTAGAGGGAACAAGATCCCATAGAAAAGGACAAAGTACAACTGAGCCTATCACATGGTAAGGCTTTCCTTTCAAGACATGCTGAATTATAAAACTGTAAGTAGGAACCTAAAAAACTAAGTGTCCTGGGCAATATAATGCCCCTCCCAGATATGTCTATGTCCCAACCCCCATAACCTGTGGCTATGTTATGTTACATGACAAAAAGGGCTTTGCATATGTTTGATTAAAGTCAGATCTTGAAATGGGGGATTATCCTGGATTATTTGGGTGGGCCCACTTTAATCACAAGGGTCCTTAGAGAAAGAGGGAGCAGGGGGGTCAGAGTCAGAGAGAGTAGAAGATGCTGTGCTGCTGGCTTTGAAAGCAGAGGAAAGGCTTATGGGCTAAGGAATTCAGGCAGCCTCCATAACTGGAACAGACAAGGAAATGGATTCTATCTGAGAGCCTCCAGAAGGAACGCAGCCCTGCTGACATGTCCATTTTAGTTCAGTGAAACCCATTTTGGATTTCTGATCTCTAGAACTGTAAATAATATATCCGTGCTGTTTAAAGCGCTAGGTTTGTGATAATTTGTTATAGCAGCAACAGGGAACTAGTACACTAAGGAGGAAAAAGCCTATGACATGAAGAGCAAAGTTTTATGCTGAGGAGACAAAATCTGAAAGTCAGTAGCTGTTAGAGGTAGAGGCCCAATTAACACTCAAGGTCCTTGGTTGAAAGACTTGGAGGGTTACAATTAACAAACAAGGGGGCTGGGCACAGTGGCTCATGCCTGTAATCCCAACAGTTTGGGAGGCCATGGCAGGTGGATCATCTGAGGACAGGAGTTTCAGACCAGCCTGGCCAACATGGTGAAACATCATCTCTACTAAAAATACAAAAATTAGCCAGGCGTGGTGCCGGGCGCCTATAATCCCATTTACTTGGGAGGCTGAGGCAGGAGAAATGCTTGGGAAGTGGAGGGTGCCGTGAGCCGAGATCATGCCATTGCACTCCAGCCTGGGCAACAAAGTGAAACTCTGTCTCCAAAAAAAAAAAAAGAAAGAAGGAAAAGAAAAGAAAGTAACAAAGGTGAGGCCAGATACGGTAGCTCACACCTATAATCCTAGCACTTGGGGAGGCCAAGGTGGGAGAATCACTTGAGCCAAGGACTTCAAGACCACCCTGGCCTGGGCAACATGGTGAAACCCCCAATCTACAAAAAAAAATACAAAAATTAGTTGGGAGTGGTGGCTCATGCCTACAGTCCCAGCTACTCAGGAGGCTGAGGCAGGAGGATCACTTGAACCCGAGAGGTGGAGGTTGCAGTGAGCCAAGATCATGCCACTGCCCTCCAGCCTGGGCAACAGAGCAAGACTCCATTTCAAAAAAATAAAACTAAGTAAATAAATAATAAAATAAAATAACTACTGTGGCTAGTCATACTGACTCACACCTGTAATCTCAGCACTCTGGGAGGCTGAGGCGGGTGGATCACTTGAGATCAGGAGTTCCATATGAGCTTGACCAACATGGTGAAACACTGTCTCTACTAAAAATACAAAAATTAGCCAGGCGTAGTGGTATGCACCTGTAATCCCAGCTACTTGGGAGGCTAAGGCAGGAGAATTGCTTGAACCCAGAAGGTGGAGGTTGCAATGAGCCGAGATCATGCCATTACACTCCAGCCTGGGGGACAGAGTGAGACTCCATCTCAAAAATAGAATGAAATTTAAAAATAACTAGTATGACTGAAATGTAAAAAGAGAGGTGGAATGGATGAAAAAAATTAAAGGATAAAGTATTTTACTAGATAACTGAAATCTATAAAAAACTAAATGTAAATTCCCAAACTCAGAAATACGATAACTGAAATTAAGAACTCATTATATGGGTTTATCGGCATATCAGATGCAACAGAAAAGAGGATTAGTGACCTAAAAGGTCAACAGAAAAATATATAAATTGGCCAGGCGAGGTGGCTCATGTCTGTAATCCCAGCACTTTGGGAGGCTGACCCTGGCCAACATGGTGAAACCTGTCTCTACTAAAAATATAAAAATTAGCTGAGTGTGGTGTCAAACTATAATCCCAGCTACTTGGAAGGCTGAGTCAGGAGAATCGCTTGAACCTGGGAGGTGGAGGTTGCAATGAGCCGAGATCGCACTACTGCACTCCGGCCTGAGTGACAGAGCAAGACCCTGTCTCAAAAAAAAAAAAAAAGAAAAGAAAAGAAAGAAAAATGCCTGAATTGAAGCACAGAGAGGAAATAGAAAAATCAGAAAAGGCATAAGAGATATAGTGGAATACAGAGAAAAGATCAAACATGCATGTAACTGAAGTCCTAAAGAGAGGGCAGAGGGAAAGGAGCAGCAGCAGTATTTTAAGAGAGCAGCTACCTCTAGAACCCAGATCTCAGTTGTAATGCCATGCTCCAATACACTGAACCAAGGGTCCTTGGAGAAACGGCTGAATTCTAGGGCTGGGGCAGGGAATGAACACAACAGAGCTTCTTATAGTGTTAGAAAGTAAGGAAGTACTCAAAGAAACCCGCAATAGTAGAGTCAGTGGGACACAGGAATCAACTGAAAGAGCTCTCAATGGCCAAAGCTGGAACAATTAGAACTACAAAATAAATAAAGTAGTACTGAATAATCATCCAAAGTATAAAATATCCATGGGTCCATACTGAAATAAATGACAGAATGCATAAATAAATGGAAGAGGAGAGACAAATTTCCTGTGCTGAAAAATTCCAGATAATTTATGTAGGTAGTATGCCTTCAAGGAGGTGGTCATAACTCCCTGCTCTTTAAGTGTGGACGTACCCAGTGATTTCCTCCTAATGAGTACAGCATAAAAAGGGAGGAAATGAAACCACCTTTGCAAAAATGACGACCGAGACTGTGAAGAGATCTAACTTAACTGAATCCATCTTGCTTCTAACCTCCAAGCTGTCCTTCATTCCTGGGTGTAGGCTGAACTACCTTGGGGGGAAACTTAGTTTATAGCTTATAGTTTAAAACAAAGACAATAAGAGCCCTTTCCCAAAGCAGACCTCCTTCTGGTCTGGAGACTAGACGGCTCTGGTAGGACTAACATTAGTCACAGGATTAGAAATTATGGTTTGGGAGTCATGCAGCTGGAGGATACAAGATGCTGCCCCTCCCTAAAC
>CAUYQU010083922.1:0-55717 GCA_963574635.1 Cheracebus regulus | reverse complement strand
GCCCAGAACGGCCGGGCGCGACTTCTCTGGCCCCTCTTCCTCGGACCATAGAACCTCGCCCGGGAGCTGAATAAACTGGAATTTAACTTTTCTGATATTGGTCTCAGTTTTCTCACTTTGATTTCGACAATACACCTTACAATAAGTATCAGTATATTTGTGTTGCTTTCCTTTCCCTCCCAGTCTCACAGAGGTAACAAGATGGGCCTAGTGAATGCTGCAGACATATTGAGTTTGTGTCCCAGCTAAGGAACTCAAGACCCAGAACTCTCTGAGCAAACATGAAGTCATGCTGTGGCCACCTTGACCTACTCGGTTGTCTGTGGGACTAGCCACAGAAATTGCTCAGAATTGGGAGACAGATTAGTCCTATAGCCTGGCACACTCAGCAAGAATGGGCAACACCACCCAAGGCTCATGGTGAGCTGCTGTCCCCATAATTACAATACTTTGGAAAGGGGGACTAAATCATGAACAACTTAATAGTTCTTATTTTAATGATTTACTTTAAGCCACAAAACTTCTTTATATGTATGTTTTCGATATATATTTTCTTTTAACTTAATCCCAAATATGATAGTATCAACATATATTTTCAAGACTATCCTTATAACTATGCCAGTAAAAATTTCCAAGCTTATTTCTGAATGTATAATAAGAAACACAGACCAAACCATGTGATTGTGTATGTGTGTGTGTATACTGGTTTCTTTTCATTATTTATTAAAATTGATGATTTCCCAAAGATGTTTGAGTACAGGGTAAACTATATTCTGATGATTTTCACATTTCTTTCTCTAGATTTTTTTCTAAAGCAAACATAATAGAAAAACTGAATGCAGATTAGTAACTAGGCTGCACTAAAACCAGGAAGAATTAATAGAAATGAGCTCCTCCCCTGTTTTTTTTTTTTTTTTTTTTTGGTTTTAAGACGGAGTTTTACTCTGTCATCCAGGCTGGAGTGCAGTGGTGCAATCTTGGCTCACTGCAACCTCCACTTCCCGGGTTCAAGCAATTCTCCTGCCTCAGCCTCCCAAGCAGCTGGGATTAGAGGCGTGTGCCACCACACTTGGCTAACTTTTGTATTTTTAACAGAGACAAAGGTTTCACTACGTTGGTGAGGCTGGTCTCAAACTTCTGACCTTGTGATCTGCCCACCTTGGCCTCCCAAAGTGCTGGGATTACAGGCGTGAACTACCGCACCCGAACGAGCTTCCTTTCTTAATCAAAAAGCTTTCGATCCCGTTAGAAGCACTCGAAAACCCTTACCATCAAAAAACAGCATGGAATTTTGAGTGTCCATTAAGGATACTTTGACACTCCAAAGGAAAAAAACAGTGTGACCACATTTTTCTAGGTTTCCTCTGTCCTTAGTTTCCAGGGGGCCGCTGATGAACCAGCTTAGCTGCTTACCCTTAGAGCAATCTCATTTGCTTAAAGCCTGGGCACCAAAGACGGCAGGGGAAGATGGTCTTTAACTCAGCTGTCTTTAATTTCCTCTCACTCTGTCGAAGTCTCACCAGCTTTTTGCTTTCCTAGAATGTGCCAGAAACACTCCCTGCTTAGGGACTTTGCCTTTGCTAGTCCTGTAGGAAGCATGGTACTTGCAAAGATCCTCAGCTCACTCCCTCTCTGCTTGCAGGTTTTTGCTCAAATGTCCCTCAAGGAAGCCTACACCGACTACCCACTTAAAATATCGACCACCACCCCCAGCCCTTCCCCAGCACTCTTCATCTTTACCCTGCTTAATTTTTCCTTATGACATATCTTCTAATAGTCTATATTAATTTTATGTGCGATGTGACCAGGGTGCTTCTGTTTCTTGCTAAACCTGAAGTGCCTAAGATGTGTCTAACACAAAGTAAGTTCTCAGTAAATATCTGAATGAATGAAAGAGTAAGCATATTTCTAATAAAAAGGGAAATGCAAACTTAAGAGCTGTTGTTCAAGTTTACAACTGGAATGCCTTAGTTAATTTTGGCATTGTTTCGGATAATAGACTTCAAACTTTTTGAAATCTCCTAAGGAGAGCCTAAATGCATTGCTGTCTTATCTTCCTGCCATGCTCATTTAGCATCTCTAAAGTCCAGTGGTTCTGAAAATGAGCTCTTCAACTCAGGTTATGCCAAATGATCCAAGAAAGAGCCAGGTGGATGAGTCCTATGTTTTTGTTCAGAAACATATAAGTGAAATATATCAAAAAGGGTAGAAAGGATTGTTTGGCACTAAGACAGGTGAAAATGGGAAAACAGGACCTGTCTCCATTATTAGAAAACTGGGACAAACTGAATAGAACAGCACCATTTAAAGAATCTCCTGTGATCATGGAAATATTTTATATCTATATTGTCCAATATGGTAGCCCCTAACCACAGGTGACTAATAATACTTGAAATGGGGCTAGGATGGTGGGAGAACTGATTTTTGAAATTTATTTCATTTTAATTAAATAGCACATGTGGCTAGGGCTATTTAATGGCACATATTGGAGAATGCAGGAATAGACTAGACTTCTGGAGTAAACTAGGATGGGCAACATCTTTACATCTCATAGTGATCCAGTTATCATCACTCTACTCCTTTAACTTCACAATCTTCCCATTACTATGCAGGAAAAAGTTTCAAAAAATATAAACTCAAAGACCTAGGCTAGGCAGACAGCATTTGGAAGTGTCTCAATCATATGCGAGGTCTGAAGTTTTAATGAAGGGGTTCCTTCATTACTAATTTCATTGACTTTTCTGAAATGTAAAAATATTCTCAAAAACATTTCTACTTCTGGAATATACAATTATTTTAATCCACATATCCACTCTTCTTATATATATGTTAATGTATAAAATTGCAGAACAGTCCAAAATTCATGTAAATGAAAACTTGCTGGCACAGGAAAAATAAAAATAATTATAACCAGCCTCACCTTGTGTGAATAGATGGGTGAGGGTGGGTAGGGGGAGCAGAGGTAGAACTTTAGCAAACAAACAGCAGGATGCATCTAACCTGGTAAGTGCTCCAACCAATAATGGAGACTCCTTCAACTTTTAAAACGTGTCATTTAGAGGAGGCTAGCTTGACATATTCTAGCTTGTCTTATGAGTTAAGACAACTCACAGAGTAGAATAATGAATGTTGAAGTCTACAGAATAAAGTGCTAATGTAATAGTTATGAAAGAGAGCTCAGTCAATATTCTTTTCTTGTAATATTATACTTTGCAGGTACCTTGTGTGTGTATATAGAGCAATAGATACTAAATTGGTCAGCCACCTGGAATATATGTTAAATGACACTAGTAAAGTTGTTCTTATTACTAAAATTGATTGGATTCCATTATGTTTTAATGTCTCCCTAATTTAAATCTCTAGACTGTGTAATACATCTTGTCAAATGCTCCTGACATATAGATACCTGCAGCACAAGGAAAAATGCTATACATTAATCAACGAGTCAACTTAGCAAATCATCATTTTAGATTTTATAATTTTCTTTTGAAATTTCACACAGAACACACGTTTCACTTCTGCAACCTAAAAATGTTTATGATGATTTAAACTCAATTCATGCCATTTTATAGAACACATAGTAATGCATACAGGCAATTTTCCATTATCGGTACCCCTGAAGAGGCAGAGCCACAGTTGACCCAAAACAGAATGTTAAAGCTCTTTTAATGCTAATCCAAATCACTGGTATTTGACTTGAGATGCATTTTGTTTTTTAACTTCTTCACTGCAGTTTGCTTAGGCTGACATCCAATTATATTGCGGCCTCAAAGCTTGACAAATGTCAGGCTAAGGTTGTTTGGAATTAAAAGTGGGAAATTAAATTATTGGTAATTGAAAGTTGACCATTTAAAATGTGCTTATAAACCCATCATCAGGAGGATTCTCTAAGAACCGTATACAAGAGGCTGCTGTTTCTTCAATGGATTTCGACCAGCCACCAAGATTTCCAGCAAAGTAAGGAAGGATGCTAGCAGAAACATGGTTAAAGTAAGATACCTGTTTCAAAAAGAAAGTACAATATTTTAGTTTCTCATCGACTTGGAGCTTTTTCAAGCAAGGATCTGAGTCTTGCTGGTGTAGGAGCGGCTAAGACCCTAATCTTCTGGGGGATCTTCTGAAATAGATAATCCAAAAGGGTGACCTTAGGATTCCCATAGTGTGGACACAAATGACAACATTACAGTTAATTAACACATCTAGATAAATTAAGAGATTTTTCTCTATCTGGAGGAGCCAATTAATCTGCAGATGTTTCATCAAACTTACGATGCATGAATTGCTGTCAATAGCATGGATGAGAAATCCAGCACATATGATTTCACTTCTGATGTACTGTGGAGACGGGGGGACCGATGGCAACATGACCGACTTCACTGCCACTGTGTAAGTGTTACTGAAAGAAGACACTTTCTAAGTTCTTGTGAGAATAAATAATAGTTGTTAGAAAATAAATCCCTATAGCTAACCCAATTAATTTATACAGGTAGAAGTGAAACTATGAAGGCCCAGATCTTCTAGATGACTGGTCTCATCAGAAAACACTCTCTGGGCTACATTCAAGGTA
Organism: Cheracebus regulus; assembly: GCA_963574635.1. NCBI lineage: Eukaryota > Metazoa > Chordata > Mammalia > Primates > Pitheciidae > Cheracebus > Cheracebus regulus. Next base: position 51,150 of record CAUYQU010083922.1, on the reverse strand, counting down.
GGAAGTAGTGTTTTCTGCCTTAGAATTACATATACAATACTTTGTGTAACTCCACAAAGCTGGAGTCAACCTCCAAACTGAAGTTTTATTGTGCCCTACAGGGTAGTAATTTCAGCCTCCTTTCCTTTTTAAATTAAAAAACAGGCCGGGCACGGTGGCTCATGCCTATAATCCCAGAACTTTGGGAGCTCAAGGTGGGCTGATCACCTGAGGTCAGTAGTTCAAGACCAGCTTGACCAACATGGAGAAACTCCGTCTCTACTAAAAATACAAAATTACAGGCATGCGTGGCAATGCATGCCTGTAATCCCAGCTTCTTGAGAGGCTGAGGCAGGAGAATCGCTTGAACCTGGGAGGCAGAGGTTGCAGTGAGTTAAGATTGTGCCATTGCCCTCCAGCCTGGACAACAAGAGCAAAACTGTGTTTCAAAAAATATAATAATAAAATTAAAAAATAATAAAAAAAATACCCATTGTTGTTAAAAGAAAATCTCCCAAACAATAGAGAACCCTGTAGGCTAGAAAATAAAAATCTTCCTCCAGTCCAATTGCGCTCCCATCCTATTCTCTACCCTAGAAGTGACCACTACATTTTACCGTATGGCCCTCTAGACTTTTAAAATAAATGAATGACACTTATATAAGCAAATGCACACAAAACTTTTTACATAAATATCATTTTACAAACATCGATCTACAATTTGATTTTTCATCTAGCAGTAAATCTTTGAAGGTGTTTCTCATCAGTGCCTCTATAGCTGCTTCATCCTTTTTAATGATGGTACAATACTTTGTAGTATGGATCTACCATAATTTGTAAGATGTATTTTCCATTTGTTTCTAATAATTTTTGACATAATAAATGATATGACACTGAACATCTGTTAATAGTCCTATGCATGTGGGATTATTTGGGACTCTTCCTCTTAGAAGCTAGATGCCATGCTCTGAGCAGTTCAATGTACATGGAAAAACCATATCTGGGTATTCTGATCGACAGCCCCAGCTGCCAGCCAGCCATGGGGGATGTCTAACACAGCCAAGCTTCTGTGAATTCTAAACCAATTCCCAGTGTTTTATTTGGCTTCCACTGCATTTTTAGTAATCATGGAATGTTTCAAAGGTTTACTGAGTATAAGTTTTACATCTACATAGGAAAAAGAACTACTTTAGGATTCCTGCCTTGTGCTTTGCACGCAGCTGGCACTTAATAGATGATTGTTAATTTTTAAAATAATAGCTAAAGATTCATCTAGGTACAATTTAAATGAACATAATTCAGGAGCAGAAATATCTATACAAACTTCCTTATTTTCACATCAACTATTAATTTCTATCCTATACTATGAAATATTGATAGAACACTTGAACTGCATATACTCACCCATCTTTGAGAGGTTTTCTTCGTGATACGAGTACTACCACGTCTTTGGGTTTGTCGTCATTCACTATAGGACAGGTGATGTAATATAGCTGATCATCTTCACTCACCCAGTCTATGACTTCACAGGACCTGTGTATATAGAACAGTGAAAAAGGGTATACTTTCTACCTGCTAAGGCATTCACTTCCCTTATTTGCTTACCTAATCTCATTATTGGTTTCCATATTTGCACCTTCAGCTCACCTAATCATCCCCATAAAAGCTAGCATCATTGCTCAAGTCTACCTTTAGAAGAACTCTTTGAGGCAGGGCACAATGACTCATGCCTGTAATCCTAACACCCTGGGATGTCAAGGTGGGAGGGTCACTTGAGGCCAGGAATTCAGGACCAGCCTGGGCAATCTTGCAAAACCCCATCTTTACAAAAAATATTTTTAAAAAATTAGCTGGTTGTGGTGACGCATGCCTGTAGTCCCAGCTATTTGGGAGGCTGAGGTGGAAGGATCACTTGAGCCTGAGAAGTTGAGGCTGCAGTGATCCTTAATTGTGCCACTGCACTCCTGCCTGGGTGAGATCCTATCTCAAAAACAAACAAAAAACAAAAAGAAACCCTCAACAAACAGACAAAAAACACAAGAGCTCTTTGATCAGAAGGAATAATTCTGCATGTGATAGAGAGAGGATGGTGGCTGTCTGACCTCAAATTCGTAATTCTCAATACCTCAGTGAAAGGCATTGAGTTGTTTTACATAAATTTTTCTCTGGAATCAAGTAAAAACATTGTGAAGACTGGTAAATTACACAGACAGTCCAAGAAGGATTGTTAAATAAAGACATGTGGTATACTGGAAACTGGTATACTGGTATATGCACTCACTTTGGAGTCAAACAACTTTCTTTTGACTCCCAGAGTGCCACTTACTCGCTATGTAAGTTGCGTTAGGCAAGTCATTTTATTTTTTCATCTATAAAATTTAGATAATGATACATGGGGTTATTGCAAAGATTCAGTGAAAACACCTGGGATAGTACCTGAATCATAGTAGATTTACAAGAAAAGTTAGTTGAGTTAGGGTTAATTCATTCATTCCCCCATTCATTCAACTTCAATTTGGCTGGAATGTCAAGTGACATAGAGAATAGCGGGAGAAACATTTTTAAAGCATTAACACCAAAGTTGAGGCATTGTTCTTCCTAAAAGCTTTGTACTGGTAGAATATCTACTAAGTTGACGCAAGAAAATTGAGAAGTGTTCCTCTTCTCTCAGAACGATTTATTATGATAGCATCAACTATGATGTATCATTGTGCTATGGGAGGCGGGCAGGGAAGTATTGGGTAGAGAAGGGCAGGGTCCCTGGTGAGGGCTCCACCTTTGGGCCTGTGCCCATGGACCTAAATGAGGACAGGCATTTCTGTTCTCACATCCCAAAAGTTATCTTTTGGCCCACCACACCCCACATCCTGTGCCCGTAAGAAACCTGAGACCCTAGCAGGCACAGACAAAGCAGCTGAATGTTGTTGAGAGGAACAGAGGAACAGAAGAACACACTGACAGACATCAGCAGATGCTGACAACCATCGATGGTGGAAAGACATGGAATTCTGTCAGGGGTAGTCAGAGGGTCTGGTATCTGGGTGGCTGGACTCCAGGAGAAGACCACCTTCCCACTCCTTCCTCCTTCTGGCTCCCCATCCATCTCACTAAAAACAACTTCCCCTACTTAATAAAACCTTTCTCCTATCTTCCAAGGCCACATGTGATCCACTTTTTCCAGTACACTAAGGCAAGAATCCAGGATCCAGAGTGCTTTGCAGATGCCACTGCTGCCTGGAGCCTTGTAGTATCAGCCATGGTCAACCCCACCGTGTTCTTTGACATTGCCATTGACAGCGAGCCCTTGGGCTGCATTTCCTTCGAGCTGTTTGCAGACAAGTTTCCAAAGACAGCAGAAAATTTTCGTGCTCTGAGCACTGGAGAGGAAGCATTTGTCTATAAGGGTTCCTGCTTTCACAGAATTATTTCAGGGTTTATGTGTCAGGGTAGTGACTTCACATGCCACAATGGCACTGGTGGCAAGTCCATCTATGGGGAGAAATTTGATGACGAGAACTTCATCCTAAAGCATACAGGTCCCAACATCTTGTCCATGGCAAATGCTGGACCCAACACAAACGGTTCCCAGTTTTTCATCTGCACTGCCAAGACTGAGTGGTTGAATGGCAGGCATGTGGTCTTTGGCAAGGTGAAAGAAGGCATGGATATTGTGGAGGCTATGGAGCACTCTGGGTCCAGGAATGGCAAGACCAGCAGGAAGATCACCGTTGCTGACTGTGGACAACTCTAATGAGTTTGACTTGTGTTTTATCTTAGTCACCAGACCATTCCTTCTGCAGCTCAGGAGAGCACCCTCCACCCCATTTGCTCGCAGTATTCTAGAATCTGTGCTCTTGCAGCAGTTCCCTTTGGGTTCCATTTTTTCCTTGTTCCCTTCCATGCCTAGCTGGATTGCAGAGTTAAGTTTATGATTATGAAATAAAGACTTAAAAAAAAGAATCCAGGATACAGAAAGCCCTCTGTCCTTGCCATAAGGCAGAGGGTCTAACTGAACTGATTAACACAAGCTGTCTGCAGACAGCAAAACTGAAAGAGCGCACTGTAACACACGCCCACTGGGCCTTCGGGAGCTGGAAACACTCAACCCTAGATGCTACTGTGGGGTTGGGGCCCAAAAATGCTCCCCACAACCTGAGTGTCTGCATGACACCCCTAGGGTTTGAGCAACACTGAAGAGACAAGACACACCCCTGCAGCAGGCCGTATGAGGAGGATGAGGGAACTCCTCCCATTTCAACTCTAGCATCTGTGCAAATGTAACACATGACCCAAGAGATGTTTCACTTTAGTAGTATTAAATTATCTATTACATGATATTTCTAAAACTCTATCACAGTGAGCTTTAGAAAATTTAAAGATGAGCCTCTATCTTGTCAAGATTAGGAAATGCCTTACATAATAGGAAGCCGATTTCACCAACCCTTCCGTGTCAACAAGGTGGCCATGAAGCCCAGTGGGGTGCCATAGCCAAGGCGGCTGGGCCTTAGTGCAGTTGGACCCCATCAGTGCCATTGGCAGTGTGCACAGCTCTGTACTGTGTTCCAGGAAAGGGTCGGGGAGTGGAGGAGATTGGATTAGGAATGCAGGAGACACGGAGGGGCAGGAGTCGGAGATGTAGGCTAATGAGAGCAGGGACATCATCAGGAGAGGGAGCAGGCAGGCATGCCTTTCACCTCGGGGCTCACACAGCTTGCCCTCTTAGCTTCTCACCAGGGAGGGTTGTTTCACAGGAAAGTAAGGAACCGTCACTGAAATATTGTAGGAAGGACAATTGGATAATCACTTCCTCAAGAGCAATGAGGTTGCATATTAAAGTAGAAGAGTGTAGAATTCAAAGCTTGACAGATTTTGGGCTCCAATTTGGGTTCCATCACTTTATTGCCTGTGCAATCTCGGCAAGTCTCAGAAACTCTTAAATGGAAATAATGTCAACCTTGAAGTTACTGGTAGAATTACCATAGATGTGGGTAAAGCAGGTCAACTCAATATAGATGAGTATAATAATTTTTGTTTTGTGTCTCTCAATATCACTTGTTGTAGTATTCTGTGCCGAGCCAACTTTATTTTCATTTTAATTTTTGACAGGGTCTCCTGTGTCCCCCAGGCTAGAGTACAGTGGCGTGATCTTGGCCCACTGCAGCCTTGACCTCCCAGACTCATGCAATCCTCCCACCTGAGCCTCCTGAGTAGCTAGGACTCAGGCATGCACCACCTCGTCCAGCTAATTTTTGTATATTTTACAGAGATGGTCTTTCACCGTGTTGCTCAGGCTGGTCTTGAACTCCTGGGCTCAACTATCCACCTGCCTCAGCCTCCCAAAAGTGCTGTGCCTGGCCAAACTTTTTAAATTGCTCTTTAATTAGCAAAACAATGAGTCACACATTGGATGATGGATGTGGACTGCAATATGGAGATCATCTTTTATATCATGTCAAAGTTGATTGAGAAAAATTTTTAAATTTGCTCTTACACAACATGGGGGTCCCACAAAGGTCGCTTTGTAAAGTCCGACAAGAGACGATAAGCCAAATGCGCTGGACTTCCCACGTGCTTTTCAACCCAAACAGATAAAACATCATGCTCTTCCAGAGTGTATATTTTTATCTAAAAGATAACAACAAAAATTAAATTACAAAAGAAAATTGATGCTTTTACTTTAAAAACCATACATATGTATGTATAGTCACAGACCTATTGCACTAACTAAGGCATCTTGTTTCCTGGATGAAAATGAAGCCCCATGGCAATTTCTCTTGAAAGGTCGGGATGTCTAGAAGTCCGTCCAGGAGGCTATAGTCCTGTGTCCTCTAAACAATATGTGACTTGAGGGTGGAGTATTTAATTATTGAACAGCAGTTTTTTTTCTTGTGAAAAATTGAAAAACCTAGGCCCTTCTTCCCTTGTCTCTTTGTGATGTTTCCCTCCCTCTACCAAGAATATCACCAGACTGCTAAGCAGGTCAGCACCTCATCTCCAAGGCTATAGCTTAGGACAGTTTCCCAGGATGTCAGGCAGGTCTTCAACTGGGCCGAGGGGATCCAGGAAGTGAGTTAACCACCTCTAGAACATGTCACCTCTCAGCGGGGCCCCTGAGCACCATATTTCCTCAGCACAAAGCATCCTTTCATTCTGAATCACAGAGGCTGGCTTGTCCTTCAGAAAGGCCAGTTCCTGGTTTCCTGACACACATTATTCCTTAGGTAAGAGGAGGCATGTTTTGGGGAGCTATTTGACATATACTTAAGCATTAACGCATCCCTTGCTACTCTGAACTTTTCTTCTACTGTGTTTTTGACAAGATCAGAGATGTGTGTTCGCTAAGAACACATTTCTATCCTTCCCATTTTCTTTATCTCTCTCAGGGTACTTTGAAGTTAGTGTTGAAATTTGCCACCTTATAACCATTCCCATGGCAACAAGCTGCAAGAAGACAAACAAACATAAGGTTAGGACTTCACTGCAGGAGTCAAGACAGAAAAAATCACGGTGTAAAGGAGAAACCTTTATTTAAACATAAATATTATCAATAAGAGAATAAAGAAATGAGAAATTAACTACAAGCAGCTCAGAAAGGAAACAAGTGATTATTTGCTTACACCATTTAACCTCTCCAATTGAACTTGGTTCCAAGCCTCCCTTTAAATCCAGCCTGCAAAGACATGATTAAGGCTGTGAGCACTCACCAAACACAAAGAAAACTATGGAGGGGGCTCCAGGTGGCTGGTGAGACTCACCCTACTTATCATGGGCATGTCTAACTTTGCCCCCGGCACAAGGGGAGTTGAAGGAGGTTCACTGGTATAAATCCAGGGAGATTATCAGATTTATCAGACATCTAACCAGTGCTTGGTGTGCAAATGGCTCTAGGATGGGCTGCTGGGGCTCTGCAATTTCAGAGGAGCTGAGGGTAGGTGGCCAGGGTGAACTCCATAGTGCCAGTCCTATTCTGGCCTTGAGGCAGCCATGTTCTACTCTGGTGGAACGAGATGGAGTGGGATGCAATATTGTGCTGAGCACTCATTAAGAGTTGAATTATGTCTCCACCCTTCCACCCCCAAATTCATGTGCTGTAGTCCCAACCTCCTGTACCTTAGAACGTGACCTTATATGGAAATAGGACTCTTGCAGATGTAATTAGTCAAGATGAGATTGTACTGTGGTAGGATGAGCCCCTTATCCAATATGACTGGCATCCTTATTAAAAAGGGACATTGGACATAGACATGCTTACAGAAGGAACACGTGATGATAAAGGTGGAGATACGGTGATGCGTGCATAAGCCAAGGAATGCTGAAGATGACCAGAAAATCAGTAGAAGCTAGGAGACAAGCATGGAACAGATTCTCCCTTACAGGCTCAGAAAGAAGCAACCCTGCTGACATATTGATCTCAGACTACCAGCTTCCAGAATTGTGAGACAATAGATTTCTACTGTGTCTACTACCCAGTTTGTGGTCCTCTGTTACAGCAACCCTAGGAAACTAAAACAGCACTTTCATAAGGAGCTGCTTCCAGGTTGCAGTCACACGCTTCTGCTTCCATCCTGGAGCCAAACCAAACATCAAGCTGAATCATAACCACCACTGAATTCTGCCCTTAAAGAGCTCACTCGACTTATCCAATGCCAGGTACGGTACTGGATGAGCAAATTCGATTTTGATCTTTCCCCTAGAAGCTGAGGGTAGCAGAAAGTCCCCATTGCCCTGCTGTCTAAATCAATGATATTGATGCAAACAAAGTAGACAAGGAAATGCTGTAGTTAGTTTTGGTTCTCTTTAAACCCTGCTAAGAAAGGCCCGTTTTTGCTTAGTAAAAAAATTTTCCAGGAACAATTCTGCAAGAAAATGAATCACCTTTCATGCTTGGGAATATAGAGGTTCAATTTATTTATTTATCTGTAACCAACTGATATGGTTTGGATTTGTGACCTCAGCCAAATCTCATGTCGAATTGTAATCCCCACTGTTGGAGGAGGGGCCCGGCAGGAGGTGACTGAATCATGGGAGTGGACGTCCCCCTTGCTGTTCTTGTGCTAGTGTGTTCTCATGAGATCTGGTTGTTTGAAAGTGTGTGGCAGCTCCCCCTTCGCTCTCTTCCTCCTGCTCCGGCCCCACAGGACATGCCTGCCTCCCCTTTGCCTTCTGCCATGATTGTGAGTTTCCTGAGCCCTCCCCAGCCATGCTTCCTGTGCAGTCTGTGGAACCGTGAGCCAACGAACCCTCTTTCCTTTAAAAATTACCCAGTCTCAGGTAGTTCTTTATAGCTATGCGAGGATGAACTAATACACCAACTCAAACATTTGCTTTATCATTTGATGGTTGGAGAATTTTATTCTATGAAATGAAGCTAAAGCAAGCAGGCTCAAAGTCTGCTGGAGCCTGCTAACGTTTTATCAGTGAGATCATTTTTTTCATTCTAATAAGACTCGTTTTGATTGTGAATGTCTTATACAAATAGTACAAAAGGGCTTGTAATCCCTGCACTGTGGGAGGCCTAGGCAGGCGGATCACCTGAGGTCAGGAGTTTGAGATCAGCCTGGCCAACATGGTGAAATCCCGTCTCTAGTGAAAATATACAAATTAGCCAGGTGTGGTGGCACGTGCCTGTAGTCCCAACTGCTCGGGAGGCTGAGGCACAAAAATCCCTTGAACCTGGGGGGTGGAGGTTACAGTGAGCCGAGATCACACCACTGCACTCCAGCCTGGGCAACAGAGTGAGACTCTGTCTCAAAAAAAAAAAACAGTACAAGAGGAAACAACTAAAAATTTTTCAACTTTTGCACCATCTATTAACGAATACGTTATTGAGACTACGCTGTGGGAAAGAGGGAAAAAGTGGTTTTTATAGAAGCCTAGGGGAGCCTTCATTTTTCTTGAAGGCATCTGGAGATGACCACAGGGGCCAAGGAGGTGGGGGTCGGACAGGCAGAACTCTGGGCCCAGCCCTTCCCCCAGCTCCATGAGAATAGTTCCCCTCAGCTCTGTTTCCTATACTGGAGGTCTGTACTGTGTAAAGGTTTTTAGATGATTCGTGTCATTCTGGCTTTCACCATAATTTTCCCAGTACACCCTTGGTCTTCCTTTAATAAAAAGCTACTCCTGTCAGGCCAGTCTCCTACGCAATGCTAATTTCCACCAGGAGAATTTGGTTCAAACTACCCACTGCCTAGAAAGCCCTATTTCTCCCTCAGCAATCCAATCCTGACACTATCTTCAAGGAGGTAAGAACGACCTCCTCTCTGAAGCTCTCCCTATATAACTGTCTTCTCTTACCTGGAATTGCCTGTAAGAGCTGACTTTTTTTTTTCCCCCCCTTTGAGATGGATTCTAGCTCCATCACCCAAGCTGGAGTGCAGGGGCATGATCGTGGCTCACTGCAATCTCCACCTCCCGGGTACAAGCGATTCTCCTGCCTCAGCCTCCCAAGTAGCTGGGACTACAGGTGTGTGCCACCACATCTGGCTAATTATTTATTTATTCATTTATGTATTTTTAGCAGAGATGGGGTTTCACCATGTTGGTCAGGCTTGTCTTAAACTCCTGACCTGGTGATCCACCAAGAGCTGACTTTTATGGTTTTAGGACTACAATCTCTCACTCGTTAATAAACGACATTATAATTATTATTCATCTGTGCGCCGTTTCCAAAATACACCTTTTGCTCCTTGTATTACTACTATAATTAATTCTATCATTATACATGAAGCATGAAATGAGTTAAAACCATAAGCTCTATCCAATTACATCACATATACTACAATCTTAGACTTTTACCATCTAATTTGTGTTGAAAACCTGGAAAAAACATGGTTATGTGTTTTTTAGAGACAAGGTCATTTTATGTTGCCCAGGCTGGCCTCAAACTCCTAGGCTCAAGCAATCCTTCTGCCTGAGATACCCAAGTAGCTGGGACTATCGGTGGATGCTGTCAGACTCAGCTTTGAGGAAAGTAAGATTCTTTGTTTTCAATTTTTTATTTTTGATACAGGGTCTCACTCTGTTGCCCAGGCTGGAGTGCAGTGGCACAATCTCAGCTGACTGCAACCTCCACATCCCAGGTTCAAGTGATCCTCATGCCTGCCTCCCAAGCAGCTGAGATTACAGGTACCCACCATGACACCTGGATAATTTTTTATTTTTAGTAGAAATGGGGTTTCACCATGTTGGTCAGGCTGGTCTTGAACTCCTGATCTCAAGTGATCCATCCACCTCGGCCTCCCAAAGTGCTGGGATTACAGGTGTGAACCACTGCTCCCAGCCAGAAAGTATGATTTTTAACAGGCAACTGTGTTGTAAGAATTACTGCACTAAAAGGTGACAGAAAAAAAATAAAGTGATATTTTGATATTAAAAACATATAAGCTGTAAAAAGTAGGAGAGAAGAGGAGAACTCTTGAAAAACATTTTTTATTGATTTTTAAAATCAGATTTTTATCATAAGTATAACCTTTAAAGAAGAAATTCAATGGAAATAACAGGAGAATGTTTCTTTATGCAATGCCCTCTAGCAAGTATCTACACAAAAATTAAGAATTAATCATTGATAGCTGTCCTACAACACTAGCAAATTTATTTGGATATGCTTCAGGCCACACCCTCCCAAAGAACTAAAGTTTTAATATATTCTGTGACTTCGCTAAATATGTTCTTTCACTTCATTCCAGACCTGAATTTGTTCTTTTCCACTGCTGCTCATGAATGCTCAGATGCCAGCAATGATGAAAGAGGAAGACTTTATATTAGTAGAGTTAAACAAAATATTGAAGCATCTTTTATGAAAGAGAAACAAATAGTTTAGTTAAACCTCTGTTTCTGTATCACTGAATGAGGCAAAGACAGAAACGTAACTGATCGAAAAGGAATGAGGAGGACCCCTGAAGGATTTAATAATGAGGGCAAAGAAATCATAAAAGGAAACAACCAAAAACAAAACATTCAGAAGAGGTCAAAGTCAGTGTTGAAAGAATCAGTGAAGTAGCATCTGAATTTACTTAGATTTTAAAGTAACAATATAATTTATCATCCAAACTGGAACACCAAAACACTGTTCGTAATTATGATGGGATAACAGGTGTAAGCCAGAACTGTCCCCGGAAAATCAGGACATATGGTCATCCTATTTCACAGGCTGCTGCTTCACTGATGATAAAAATCAGTGCATACTGAAATATGCACAGAGCCGAAGTGCCAGCATTAGTGAACATCTCTGAAGTGCCAGGCGCTCCCATGGTCTGGGTGTAGTGGTGAGCATATTGGCCCTCAGAGAGCTTATGGTCTAGTTAGTGTGGGCCTGAGCTTCTGAGGGTCTCCTAATAAACCTCTGAAATTAGAAAAAATTAAGATCCAAATGATGTATATCTCTTTAAACCTGATGGCATGCCAAACACTATAATAGGTCCTAAGAGAGATACAAAGAAGGCAAGTTGAGGCTTCTTTCTTAAGTTTATAATGTACGTAGGGGAAGAAGATCATGTGTAAAAAGTTTAATTTCCATGTAAGGCTTAAATATTAATTTGAGGTAGCTGTGGAAGAAATGTCACAAGATAGTGTATAATTAATTGACAAACTGTTCATTATTTTTAGAGACAGAGTCTTGCTCTATTGCCCAGGGTGGAGTGCAATGATGCAATCATAGCCGACTGGAGGCTGAAATGCCTCGGTTCAAGTGATCCTCCCACCTCAACCTTCTAGGTAGCTAAGACTGCAAGTGTCCACTACCACAGCAAGCTAATTTTTAAATTTTTTGTAGAGATGGGGGCTCATTATTTTTCCCAGGCTGGTATCAAACTTCTGGCCTCAAGGGATACTCCTGGCTTCAAGGGATCCTCCTCCCTTGGCCTCCCAAAGCACTAGGGTTACAGGCATGAGCCAGCACACTTGGCCAGAAAAATTAATTTTAAAGAAGTCATTACTAAAGGAGTTACTAGAAAAAGTAGCTCCTTAAGTCAAGTGTGGCAGGAGAGGCTTTATGGAGAAGCATCTGTCTTGATCTAGATCAAGTGGGATTTGGGTAGATGGAGAAGAGGAGGAGAAGGAGACGGGGTGTGAGAACCTAAGCTCAGAGGTAGGAGCATGCAGGACATATTTGAAGGACTCCAAATCAACCAGCTGGTGGAGACAGGGCTGAAAAGATGATTGCCTCTTAGAAACTGTTGCCTCAAAAGTTTTATCTTCCTAAAAGCAGCAGTAGAAGCAGGAGAACCACCACAACCATCATCGCTTTGATTTGCGATGAGCCATCGATTATACAAATACCTGGAGGCGTCCTACCTTTTCCACAGTGCTGGTAACCTCCCAACCCCTTTTGGCTGCCAGGTTTTTGAGGGCCTCCACATTGCTGTCACTCAGGGTTGCCTAGAATAGAAAGATGTTTAAAGCTATGTGTTCAATACATGGATGTGTGATCAAATATTTTCTGCTTAAAAAGTGGGCAGTGTTGGAGGATGTATGTGTCGAGCCCAAGTGATCATGTTGAGTTTAGAACTAAGCTACAGGCCGGGTGACGTGGCTCACACCTATAATCCCAGCACTTTGGGAGGCCAAGGCAGCCAGATCACTTGAGAATAAGAGCTCAAGGCCAGCCTGGCCAACATGGTGAAACCCCATCTCTACTAAAAATTCAAAAATTAGCTGAGTGTAGTGGTGCAAACCTGCAATCCCAGCTACTCGGAAGGTTGAGGCAGAAGAGTCACTTGAACCCACCATCAGGAGGTGGAGTTTGCAATGAGCCAAGATTGCACCACTGCACTCCAGCCTGGGCGACAGAGTGAGACTCCATCTCCAAAAAATTAAAATTAAAATTAAAAAGAACGAAGCTACAGCTACCATATAATTTCTATCTTGAACCCTTAATTTAGAATTTGGACAAGGTAACTGTATACTTAACAACTGGTATTTTATTTGGTATCCTGAGTGAAGACAGGGTACCTTTCAGTATGACTGCTAATCAATGTGTAATAAGTAAACTTGGATTTCTCTTTACATTTAATGGTCAAAAATATTCAAATGACTACTACTTTGTTATTGTTTTTATAAAATTGTAAACTGGTGGGCACAAGTCACAGTGAGATACTGGATGGGACTGTGCCATGCTTCTGGAACATATCTGACGGCAGAGCATCCTGGGTCGAACTGTAAGAAGTCAAAAAGGCTAAGCAGCTGACTGGTAAGTAGTAACTGATAGCCCGGTTTTGTTTCATTTTGACATGACTGGCTGATACAATCCACCTTTTCACATAACCTTGTAGGCACAACCCAAGCTAGTTAGGCAAGGGGATTTCCATTTTTGTAAAGATGAGCTTTTTATATGAAGAGCTCCAAATAATACAACGTCACCTGCTTGCTGATATCCCAGTGTATGCAAAGTGGAACCTCTTTTTTGTGGGAAATAACATATTTCCTGGGGAAAAAACAGTAAAATGTTAAATGACAGTTTTTTTCCCTCTGCATTTAGCCACAACAATAATCATAATACACTCTTGAACTTCCATCAGGAGTGGATATCAGTGGAACAACATGGAAGAACTACTTTCATAAGTCAGTAATCAACCTTCACAGTCAGGAAACATCAGACCTTCTTTTTTTCCATTATGTGGGAATAGAGACCCAGAATGGGGCTTTTTTTATAACTTGTGAGATTAGAGAAGACTCCATAAAATCATTGCACCTTATGTTCCTTACCTGCCTAGGCGAATTCTCTTGCGTGCAATAGCTCCCCAATAGCGTCTAAAATCATCCTTTAATCAAAAAAGGAAAATCAATAAAATAAAATCTCTACTATCTTAGTGCTATAATCCTTAAGTATCCTTCTCTTAAATCAGTCAAAAGGGCTAACTGGGATGCGGCGTCTTTCCAGGAACTGACTTCATCAAGTCAGAGCCTCTGCAGACTCCACAAAGGGCAGTTGCACTGACAAAGGAGAAATCCTTGTAGTTGTTTTCTTCATTTTTTCAAAGGTGGAGATGATTATCATATCTGTTACCAGAATTATACTCAATTCTCACTACAGAGTTTTTAGAAAAAATTAACACTGGCAATCAGGTAGAAAAAATTAACACTGGCAATCAGGTAATTTCAGGATGCGGGAAAGATATGGTTCCCATGAACCTGGCACAGTATCAAGAGCTGGAGTTAAGGAAGTGAGAGGAGACCCAGAAATAGGACACTGAAGGTGACATCCTACCCACAGCAGCATGTGGCCCAGTCAAGGTGAGGTCTTCAGGGCTTCCATCATTTGAACAAATGATCAGAGTGATTGGGGGGAAAAGGAAAAGAAAAAAGCCCACTTCACTTTGTAATGCTGAAAAGACAGGAAAACAGAGGGAAAGAGCCAGAGAGCTTGTTGCTGGTGGGAGGAGATTCTGGGTAGAGCTCTCTACCCACAGGTCTGCCTATTGAACCTTGCGTGATAATAACTGACCTTTGAAATGGGTTGGATTCTGGGAAATGTGATGACATTTTCCTTATCAGCAGCATTGTAGATGAGAAAAGCACTGTTGATGTGACGCCCTGGGCCCTCAGCCCATTCCTGACAGTCAAAGGCCTCCACGCGAACTCCAACTTCAACACTGCGAGGGTGATGCAGGGTGGTGGGCAAAGATGATCTCGGCCCGTTAGGCCTCCTTGCCCACTGCTGCCACCTCCTCCAAGCAATGGGAGGGTGAGGGCCTGGGTCTGCTTCTTTGTTACCAGGAAATCTGTGTAACTATTAAAATCCATTTTCAGGTCAATGGACTGCTTTGTACAAGCCCTAAGGGCATTTCCATTTTACTTCCCCACTTTCAAGTGGGAAAAAGTCTAGGAAGGGCTTTAAATACATTCATGAACATATGTTGGCAATGTGGGGGAGGGCTTAAATTGTGCCAAAGTCAAGTTTTCTTCCCTAAATACAATAATTCTGTAATTAAAAAATATTGAAATTAGACAGGAAACACAGATATTCTTTTTTACATTTAAAAAGAAATAATCAAATCTTTTCATTGTGTATCAAGAATAATAAAAATAACTGGGAAGTGGTTTGGATTTCATAGGGGTAATACCAGGTCCATTATGAGTTGATTGACCATCTGGTCACTGGGACTGAATGGAAAAGTTAATAATTATACAGGGATGACAGGTATAAATCAGGTCCATCTTGGGCCAATGGGGCATAGGGCTACCCTTATAAGACAAAAACCAGTCCATCACCATTTACTCAGTGTGAGAAGACCCCAAGCAGAACAAAGGGTTAAAAATGTGTTTATGGATTTTGAAAATTGCATGAAAACAATGGAATTTCGCTAAAGTAGTTCCTATACTCACCTCCAGGTTGAAATTAAAAATTACATTTGTGCAAGTTTAAATTTCTTCATAGCAGCCTAAGAGCTCACTTTACCAGGTCTGAAATGTGTTGTTGACAATGGCAGTGAAGACAAGACGATCTCCAACTGTAGACGGTCCCCGGAACTTAAACATATCTACGGACTTCAGAAAGAGATGCACCCGACACAAGCGGCTGGGAAGACAGAGGGAGGGAAAGAGAAGAACACGATCACTCATTCATTCTTTGAACAGATGCACAGACAAGTCTTCAACCTATTTTCCAAATTAGCATTTCTTTAAACTTGACTGAAATAAACAACTGGATTGTGTGTGTTGAGAGTGGGTCTGCACACTACCTGCCAACATCTTGGGAAATCCCATGTCCCCAGCAGTGGGATCTTTACTCAGGTGGTGACACTTCTGCTCCTCTGGTAACAGTCCTACTCTTGTCTCGTTTCCTATGGAAGTCTCTTGGAATAACAAACCAGTGCCTTTTGTTCTAATTTGATTTATAGTCATCCTGATAGCTCATGACTGCAGTCCCGAGAAGTTGTGATCCAGATTGGAGTGGGGCCCAAGTGAAGGCACGTGTCCTCACACAATCCTTCAGCTTCACAGTTAATCAGATTCACCCACAGATCAAAAGACAAGTTTTTTCCCCTACAGAAAAATTACCTGGCTTGCTAAATAAAGCCTGAAAGGCTAGGAAATACACATTTTATCATTTTTGTGTGTGTGAAATTTGAAAATACTTATATATAATATTGAATTTCAGAAAGTGACTTCCATAATTTTCTGCATTTTGGATTCCCACTGTCATCATTGAATTACTCTAAAGAATTGTGCCGACACCATGTGAACAGACACTGCCGTAGTTATATTGTAAGCCTTTACAATAGAACATGTGCAATTGCTTTACTGTCATCAAGAATGACAATCTCATTTTAAAAACAAGCTCGCTTATTTGTGCATAATTTTTAGAAAGAATAACTACAGGTTTCTAACTGTAGTCATTACTATAGTCATATTAATAATGAAATTATTTTAATTTGAGGGAAATACAACCTTAACCATTTTCAATGGTTATGAAAATTGTCAGGAGGGCAGATACTATTCAAATGCATCTCCAGGGTACAGAGTCTTTCCTAAAGCTGCTCAATTACCTACATCCTTCCATTAAGAATAAAATAACCTTTTTATTCTTGAGGAGTCTTAAAAAGTATTCTTATTCTCTTTTTACTTTCTCTATGTTTCAGTTAATTCTTTGGCCATAATGATTTTTAACCAGTACTTTTAAAGGTCAGACCTAACTGTAAATTATCTTTAAAAAGGTTTGTAACTAACTGACTTTATTTATTTATTAACTTACTTATTTATAGAGACGCTGGAGTGCAGTGGCCTGATCATAGCTCACTGTAGCCTTGAATCCCTGGGCTCAAGTGATCCTCCCACCTCAGCCTCTCAACTAGCTGGGACTACAGGTGCACACCACCACACCAGGAAAAAATTTTTTTGTAGAGCCAGGGTCTTACTGTGCTGCCCAAGCTGGTCTTGAACTCCTGGTATCAAGCAATTCTCCTGCCTCGGCCTCCCAAAGTGCTGGGATTATAGGTGTGAGCCACCATGTCTGACCTAGACTGTCTTTTTTCAAGTGTGAAGCCTGTCTTCCATTTCTATTCTGCATTTACTTTGCCATAAGCTATCAAGACAATGAGTTGCAGTTTCACAAGATCAATATTCATAATTCAGAATAAAGTATTAAAACTATCATCTTATTTTTATTTTTGAAACAAATAAACATTCACCTTCAAACAAAAGGACAGGTTAACCCTAAAGTAAGCAAGTAAATGGTTTACAAATCATTATAAAAGGCAACATTTTCCTCAGTTCTTTCCTTGACTTCTTGACTAGTCCAAGAACTGGATCTCAGACCCTTTCTATGTTCTCCTCACTGGTCCCAAAATCATATCTTGAAGGTCAAAACCAAGAACCTTGCAGAAATAGTGGCCACTGTCTCCATCCAAGCCATAATCTGGCCACCAAATGTATTTCCGTGATGGTTTGCATGGGGTGGGAGGACCAGTTCAATGCTCTGAACAGAGGTGCCCCTTGTGGAAATCGCTCCTTCCTCTTCATCAAAAATGAGATCTGAAAGGTAGATGTAAACATTAATGATGGTGGAGGCCCTGGGGCTACAGCTTTTCCTTCCTGGCAGTACATTCAACTCAGATTTATAGAAAAATTAAAGTGTTCTCAAAAGCTTAAAACTGAGCCAACTGACAGGTTCTACAGAGTGACTCTCCTCTGAATGGTGAATATTTGAAGTTAATTGGGTTAAGATAACATCAGAAAGGGCCTTTTAGAGATTGTATTCTAGCCTATTGGAATTTTGATTAAAAGAATGGTTACATCAAAACTTGAGTTGTTTGTGGTAGGGTAGGGACAAATCAGGACAGAGATGGGCAGAAATGTTGGGGGTAACGAATATGTCATTATCTTGATTGTGGTGATGTTTTCATAGATGGACACTCATGTCAAAACTTATGAAATTGTATGCTTTACATATGGGCCATTCATTGTCTGTCAATTATACTACAATAAAGTTGTTAAAAATAAAGGAATCTGAGATACAAAGGACCAGAGACACTGAGAGGCCTGAAACACTAAAACTTCAGAATAGGAAAGTGGCCTCCTGTGGAAACTGTTTGCAATGAATGCAGTCACCAGCAGGAAAGACACAATCGGTTATACTTCTCCATGTCCTTCTGCTGTTTTTTTTTTTTTTTTTTTTTTTTTTAAAAAAAAAGACAGAGTCTCGCTTTGTCATCCATGCTGGAGCACAGTGGGGAGATCCTGGCTCACTGCAACCTCAGGCTCCCAGGTTCAAGCGATTCTCCTGCCTCAGCCTTCCGAGTAACTGGGATTACAGGTGTGTGCCACCAAACCCGACTAATTTTTGTGTTTTTAGTAGAGACGGGATTTCGCCACGTTGACCGGGCTAGTCTTAAACTCCTGACCTCAGGTGATCTCCCCACCGCGGCCTCCCAAAGTGCTGAAAGTACAGGCATGAGTCACCACGCCTGGCCTTTTTGCTTCTTTTGAATCATATCTGCTTCATTTACTGACAAATTGGTTTTTACTCTCAACAATGGAGCAATCATTTCCTCTGGCTGCAAAACAGTAAAATGTATTCAATTATGCTTCTTGCATCACAAAGTGAACCATCAGCTAGGTTTCCATCTCACATGCTATTGTTGGGGAGGAGGGGGAAAGGATTTACAAACTGGGGCACCATCCTGGTTGTACTGTCAGAGACAGAGCTGAGCTTTCAGTGTGAGAGGGAAGATACACTCAGCAGTTGTTGGTGTTCAGGGCACAGTCACAGCTGGTGATCAAAAAGTGTAGTCACAGAAACCCTTAACTCCACTTCCCAATGCAATTTTAGATTTGTAATTAATTGATGGTCTTCCTCTTTTATCTTTTTCTTATTTCCATTGATATTTCAGCCCCCAGCTTAAAACAAGTCAGTAGCTTCCCACGGATACCGTATAAAACCCCAAATCCTTCCCAGGCCTGCAAGCCCTACCTTCTTGGTCTGGCCTCACCTTCCCTCTCCCTTTGATCCAGTCACACTGGTCTTCTTTCACTTCCTCTGAGGAAGTGTTACCTTCAACAATAGAGCATTGATCACACCCCAGCTGTCTACAGCAACGCCGCTGGCCACCACCACCTGTGTCTTCCATTTCCTCATATTCTGTGGTCCAGCTTGGTCATCATTCCTCAGAGGAGGCTTCTCTGACCTCCACAGCTCAGTCCCACCTTCAGTGTCTCTCGAAGGACACTTCTTTCATGGCTGTAGTTTCATGTTATTTGTGTGACCTTTTATTATGTGACCCACTCGATCCTAAGCTTTTTGGTGCAGGGATTATGAATTTTAAAAATTCCAATATAATTCCTGAACATAGGTGCTCAATAAATATTTGTTAAATGAAATGAATGAATGAACTTAACTTGGCTGATTTCCTTCACGTTCATAGGCCTTACTCGCAATAGAATATTTTTAGGTAATAGAATAGTTGTATTAACACTTCTGTCTTCTATTTATGAGAGTTCCCACTGGTCCCCATTTTTGCTTAGTATCAGACACTCAACTATTTCCAGTTTGGTGGGTGTGGAAGAGTATCTCATGTTGGTTATAATTTGCATTTCCCTGATTACTTACGAGGTCCAACATCTTTTTTACCTGTATATTAAACATTCTTGTTACCTCTTAATGAAATGTCTATTTATATCATTTGCTTGAAATCTTGCTTGTCTCATTTCTGAAGCTTTTTTTTGCATGTTAGACATTTCACCCCATTCTCCATGTCTCCTAATCTGCATTGCATATTTCCCATTTCTTTGTCTGGCTGTGTTCTAAGTAATTCTTTCAAATCTGTCTTCCAGTTCCCTGTCTTACCTGCTATTTCATTCATTCACTAAGTTTTACATTTTAATTATTATGTATTCTTTTTATAGAAATTACCTTTGTTTCTTTGTTAAATCTTCTAGGTCATCTATTTTTTTTGTTCTTGCATCATATTCTTGATACTCTTTTATTTCTTAAAATATATTAAGATTCTTACTTCATCTTACTTGATAAATTCATCATCTGCTGTCTTTGTGGGCCTCATTCAGATTTTGTGGGGCCTGGTGTCACGTCTAGATCTTGGTGCCTTGTTTATTTCTATCTTTTATGATTTTTGGCTAGGATCTCATACTGCTTAGATCTTTTTCTATGGAAATTCTTGAGAGCTGGCTTTAAAGTCATTTTTTCACAAAGAATCTGCATTTACAGCTGCAGATCACCTGGGGTCCACACAGCACTGCTTTGCAGTAAAGTTTACTTGTTCTGTTTTTAGCCCAGACAGGTCATGTGACTTCTGAGGATCCAAATCTGCATGAGGATGCACTTGTGATTGAATTCTCAAAGGGAAATAACTTTTTTCCCATTCCACTTAGGGCTAAGGTTGTCTGGAGGGTGGGATTTTTCTAGTTGACTCACTGGGAGAATCACCTTTTGGAGGTTGAAGCATCATGGAAGAGTCCCTGATCCAACCTTCTCCCTCACTTGGGCGCCTGGCTTTGTCTCCTGAGCCCAGGCAGGCCCATTACACACAAGCTCTATGTCTTCAAGCACTTGCTGGGTCCTCCAGAACAAATGCCAGCCCCAATGCTTCCTTGTACTGCTGCATTTGTGTTTTCTCACAATTTCAGGACTTCAGACCGTTTTCTCTTATTTTTCTGCCTGCTGAGATGTGTTTGCAAAGATGTTTGTAAATATTTTTCCAGAAACTTTTTTTTTCCCAACAATGAATTCACCATATTGCTGGAATCAAAATTGAATTGCTTTCTAAAGTGATTTTTAAAAGAAATATAAAATCTTAATCCCTTTCAACTTCTCTCTCTTTCTAAAACTGATTTTATTAGAAGATGTTTTATACATATCACAAACTAGTATTGATTGAGGTTGTTTTCAGGCTAATGTTCCTTACTCAAATGGTATATTTTTTGTTTAAAACAAATTAACACAAGTACCTGACTTCAAATTATGCTACAGAGCTTTAGTAACCAAAACAGCATGGCACTGGCATAAAAACAGACATATAGACCAATGGAACAGAATTGAGAACCCAGAGACAAATTCACACACCCACAGTGAATTCACATTTGACAAAGGTGCCAAGAACATATATTGGGGAAAAGACAATCTCTTCAACATATGGTGCTAGGAAAATCGGATACTCATATGCAGAAGAATGAAACTAGACCATTATCTCTCACCATACACAAAAATAAAATCAAAGTGGATTCAAGGCTTAAATCTAAGACCTCAAACTATGAAACTGCTACAGGAAAACATTGGGGAAACTCTCCAAGACATTGGTCTGGGAAAAAATTTCTTTAGCAATACCCTACAAGCACGGGCAAGCAAAACAAAAATCAACAAACAGAATCACATCAAGTTTAAAAGCTCCCGCACAACAAAGAAAACAATTAACAAAGTGAAGAGACAACCCACAGAATGGGAGAAAATATTTGAAAGCAATACATCTGATAAGCAATTAATAACCAGAATATATAATAAGGAGCTTAAACAGCTCTACAAAAAAATCTAATAACCTGACTAAAAAATGGGCCAAAGATTTGAACAGTTATTTCTCAGAAGAAGACATGCAAATGGCAAACAGGCATATGAGAAGCTGCTCAACATCACGGATCGTCAGAGACACGCAGATCAAACTACAGTGAGATATTCTCTCACCCCAGTCAAAATGCCTTTTATCCAAAAGACAGGCAATAACCAATGCTGGTGAGGATGTGGAGAAAAGGGAAATCTCATACACTGTTGGTGGGAATGCAGATTAGTGCAACCCCTATGAAGAACAGTTTGGAGGTTTCTAAAAAAAAGTAAAAACAGAACTACCATTGGATCCAGCAATCCCATGGCTGAGTATACACCCAAAAGAAAGGAAATCAGGAGACTGAAGAGACATCTGCACTCCCATGTTTGCTGCAACACTGGTCACAATAGCCAACATTTGGAAGCAACCTAAGTGTCTATCAACAGATGAATGAATAAAGAAAATGTGATACATATATATACAGTGGAATACTATGCAGCCATAAAAAAGAATGAGATCCTGTCATTTTGCAACAACATGGATGGGACTGGAGATCATTATGATCAGTGAAATAAGGCAAAGAAAGACAAACATCACATGTTCTCACTTACTTGTGGGAGCCAAAAATGAAAACAATTGAACTCATGGAGACAGAGAGCAGAAGCATGCTTACCAGAGGCTGAGAATGGCAGTGGGAAGGTGGGCATGGTTAACGGGCACAAAAAATATAGTTAGAAACAGTGGATGCGACCCAGTATTTGGCAGCTATAATTTAATTATATATTTAAAAATAACAGGTAACACTGGATTCTTTGTCACACTTGAAGGAATGGATACCCCATTTTACATGATGTGATTATTACACATTTGTATGCTTGTATCACAGTATTTCATATAGCCCATAAATATATACACCTACTATGTAACCACAAAAATTAAAGTGTGTGTGATAGTGATCGTCTCTGAAGGAGGGAGGTGAAATGGTGGGCAGACTTACTGTTTAACTATATGCTACTTTACGCATTTTGCATTTTTTACCCTGTGCATGTACTACCTCTTTAAAAATAGTTTTTATAAAATAAAAAAAATTAAGAGAAGACCTCATGATGTAAGAGACATCATAAAGACTCAAATATAGAGCAGCTCCTTCTTTTCTGAGGGATTACTTTAAAGAGAAACCATGTGCTTCCTATGAAGACACATACAGTCTACATTGGAACCTGTAGAGGGAGGTGCTAGGTAAGGTTATAGGTGTACCAGCATCAGCTATGATACGTATGCAGAAATATTTTGGGTTAAGTGACTTTGGTGCAGGAGTTTGCTTATTTGCAGCTAATTTACAGCCAATGAAAAAACAGGGTTTTCTCAGGTTCAGAGAGCAATTCAGGCTCCCAGTTCTGGTTTGGGTTAAGTAAACAGCCCTGATCCTTTCTGCTGGCTTTGAGTGATCAGGTTCAATTCTTGTACTTTGGATGTTCTTATTGTGTCATCATCCTGCTTAGACAACTTTACATTTGCTCTATATTTGTACATCAGGAAATCTGACCTGAATTGAGGTCATGCTAGACCTAGTTTTCTTTCTGCATATCCAGAAAATTAACCAGGATAATGTTCTTAAGATCTAATTTTCTTATTGAAAAATTAGAATTAAAATGCTTCAAATCATAAGTTTCTCCCCTATGTGTCAAACTTGCAAATAATGACCCAGTAGTATTTATGGGATGTATGTGCTTATATACACATCCCAGAAATATCCTGCTTTTAAAAACTAATCTCATCTCTTTTTTCTTTTCTTCTGAAAGGATGTGATCTGGATTCAATGTTCTCACTGTTATAATAATATGCATTTCCATCATACAACATCTCAAAAAATATTCCAATCTTTTATGTTTGATATTTATAACCAATGCAAACCCCTGGTTTTCTAAAAACATGGTGCAAGAACAGAGATGATCTGGTTCTCTTCTTTTAGATCACACACTGTCTTGTCAAAAACCAACTCTGTCAGATCTAAGGGTGGAGAAATCGCACACTACACAGCAACTTTAAATGTCAGAGTCTGACTCTTATGTTCTTTAAGAGAAATTGCTTTTAAGTTCTCTGGCACCTTTGCTGGCATGGAAGTTAGTAAAATTTCCAAGAATAAAATCAGATCAATGGAATTAGGTTAAAAGTTGTTTTGTGTAAAAGAATGTAGAATAATCTATGTTAGGGCAGATTAAACAAAGCAGATGATAAAAGCAAACTTTTTAAAAAATCTGTAATTCTAAATTGAACCAGACATGTAGATCTAATCTAGACAACTTTCTAAAAAACTGAAACTCAAGTCAGTTGTAATCGTTTCATCTCTGTAATTGAGCAATTGTTGTGTGTGCCTGTTACTAATTAATTTAGACTATCTCCAGTACTCAAAGTACTGTTAGTGTTGTGCAGGCAAATTGTCTCCTGCTGATTTCATTTATTAGTGCAACTTGTACAACACCAGAAGAAGCCAATGCAGCCACCCATGTTTACCTGGCTCACGTGACCTTGAGTGGGGTGTGAAGACAACTTGAGTCACCGTCCTAGCAACCCTTCCCAATAGACAAACCCTCGAAAAGGAGCTCAAGGTAGCAGAGATCCTCATTCCTCCAAGACGATTACATAACAACAATTTCCCAGGGTCTGAAGAACAGATTTGACATGAATTATATCTTTCTTTTATAATCAACTTCTTCCTCAATAATTATTTTTATCAATTATCTTTTTATTTATTTATTATTTACTATTTATTTTTGACACTGAATCTGGCTCTGTGGCCCAGTCTGGACCTCAGTGGTGCGATCTTGGCTCACCTCTTGGGTTCAAGCAATTTTCTTGCCTCAGCCTCCCGAGTAGCTGGAATTACAGGAGTGCACCACTACACCCAGCTAATTTTTGTATTTTTAGTAGACTCAGGGTTTCGCCATGGTCTTGAACTCCTAATCTCAAAGGATCCACCTGCCTCGGTCTCCCAAAGTGCTGGGATTACAGGTGTGAGCCACTGCCAGGCCTCATCAATTATCTTGATCAACCTGGAACCATGACCAAATTTCTCCTACCCTGAAAAGCAATGTCCCTTGCCTTTGAGGGGCCTCCTCTAGCTCCAGGCTATTTCTTTCATCCTTCACAGCAAAGTCCCTTTGAAGTATCTGTCTTTAACTGTTGGCTTTAATTCCTCCTGTGGTGGGGACCTCTCAAACTATAATAGAAATGACAGCACTTTCTCCATGCCTGACACTTTCTATATTAACTCATTTAATGATCCCATAAACCCATGATGTAAGTACTTTTATTCTTCTCATTTTACAGTTCTTGTTTTGTTTTTTTTAAATTTTTAAATTATTTTTTGAGACGGAGTCTTGCTCTGTTGCCCAGGCTGGAGTGCAGTGGTGCAATCTTGGCTCACTGCGACCTCCACCTCCCAGGTTCAAGCAATTCTCCTGCCTCAGCCTCCCAAGTAGCTGGGACTACAGGAGCATGCCACCAAGCCTGGCTACTTTTTTCTATTTTTAGTAGAGACAGGGTTTCACCGTACTAGCCAGGATGGTCTCGATCTCCTTACCTTGTGATCCATACGCCTCGGCCTCCCAAAGTGCTGGGTTATTTTACAGGTGTGAGCCACCACACCCAGCTCTTGTTTCGTTTATTTTTTACTTTGCCTCAGCAAGCTGAGAAAAGCAAGTCAGAGGTTTTGGTGATAGACCTATTACAGTACTATTCAGCATAATACAGAAGGAGATCCTGTCATTTGCAACAACATGGATGGAACTGAGGTCATTATGTCAAGCAAAATAAGTAAGGCACAGAAAGAAACATCACATGTTCTCACCTATTTGTGGAATCTAAAAATCAAAACAATTGAACTCACAGAGATAGAAAGATAGTTTTGCAAAGTCAGAGGACTTGGTTACAACCTGGATAAGAAAGCACTGGGTACGAAAATGAAAAGAGCAGCTTAGTGCTGGGGCAACCACTGACTATGAGAGAAAGATGAGCCAATGCATAGGCCCGGCTCCTAGCAATTCACCTTTAGGAGTAAGTCCAGTGGCAGGAGGTGGCTTTCTCCAGGTGGATGGTTTAGGGGTGAGTGGGCCAATGGAAGCCTCCTGCTTTCTGCGGGGCTGTGTCCAGAGACCAGAAAGGAGCAAGCTCCACCTCTGATGGCTGGAGTGAAGGAAAACACCTTGAGAGAAGTGAGTTCCTGCCAAATGCTAGCGCTGCTGTGGGACACAATACACCCGTATTCCACAAAAGCAAAGGCTCTGAACTAGCCAAGCTGCTCTAAGAGCTGCAATGGCCACTGTGTCCCTCACCGTCCACATGTCCTGTAACGGATGACACTCGGGGTGTCAGGGGCGAGGAGGCTGCATCTCTGCCTCCCTCCCCGCCCCCCTCATCCTTGTACACGTGCGTCAAACAAGCCTGGTGATAAGAGTGTTTAATCTGGCCTGTGCATATGGCATAAAGGTTATGGCAAACTGTCCCTCATCCCATTATTCCTCTAAGTAATTGAGGTCAGCCAAATGTCTCCCAAACTTCTAACCCCACACTTGCCGACGTCACCAGCGCCTTCCTGAGTCCCAGTCCAGTAGACAGGTTTTATTCCTCACTTCCCGAAATGCAGTTGACCAACTATTGTTTCTTCTTGTAACTCTACTCCTTGGCGTGTGACACTGCTCTCTCCAGCTCTCCCTGCGCCCCTCTGATGAGTCCCTCCAGGTCTCCTGGATCTTCTCTTAGATGCCTGTGCTCTGCAGGTTCTGTTCTTGGCCCAGGACCCTGTGCGGTGCAGGTACTGTCTTCATTTGAGCTGCATCTGTAAGCGGTTGTCTCTCAGGTGGAATCTCCCCAGCCGTGGTCTCTTCCTTTTGGATGTCCACAGGCAAGTCAGACTCCACATGCCTAAAACTGAACTCATCATCTACCTCCTGAAAATTGCCCTTCCCTGCCCTTCAGATCCATGATCTCAGCTGATAGCACAACTGCTAACCAGCTGCTCCAGGCAGACACCCTGGAGTCAGCCTATGCTCCTTTTTCCTTGCCCTTCTCCCCACAGCCAATCAGTGAACCTATTCTGTTGGTGTAACCTCATATGTGTGTGTGTGTGTGTGTGTGTACACATATATATATATTTTGAGACGGAGTCTCCCACTGTCGCATGGGCTGGAGTGCAGTGGTGCGATCTCAACTCACTGCAACGTCCACCTCCTGGGTTCAAGCAATTCTCCTGCCTCAGCCTCCCAAGTAGCTGGGATTACAGGTGTCTGCCATCACACCCAGCTAAAATATACTTTTTTTTGTATTTTTTTTTAGTTGAGATGGGGTTTCACTATGTTGGCCAGGCTGGTCTCAAACTCCTGACCTCATGATCCACCCGCCTTGGCCTCTTAAAGTGCTGGGATTACAGGCGTAAGCCACTGTGCGTGGCCTTGTGTACATTTTTAAACTCTCTCCCTCCTGTCTCTCCTCACTATCACTGCCTGGTTTAGGGGCTCCTCACCAGGGGAGACCAGCTCCCCTGGTCTCTCTCCCTCTACCCAGAGTGACCATATTAAGTGCAAACCTAGTCATGCCCCAACCCTGCTCCAAATCCTTCAATGGCTCCCATCAAGAACAGAAGAAAGGCCAAGCTTCTCAGCATGCCCCGGGGAGCCTCCATGTCACAGTTCTACCTTCTGCCTCTCCCGCCTCCTTCTCCCTTGCATTTTCTCTCTAGCAATACTCCTGTGTTGGTGGCTTCCCAGAGCACAGGGTACTGGTTCACGCCTCCGTGCCTTCACTCTCGCTGCTACGCGCTTCCTCGCCTTCCCAACTTTCTTCTCGTAGCCCCTCCTCCAGCAAGTCTCTCGTGAACCCCCTAAGGGCCCTTCCTTGGGCTCCCACGTGACTTAGCATCTACACCTCTCTGTTCACTCTCTATATTATTTAGAAACTATTAATGTGTCTGTCTCCAGCACTAAACTACAAGTTTCTCAAGAGCAAAGACCCTGCATTTTTCATCTTTATACCTCTAGTGGCAAACAGGCTCCTGGCACACGATAGGCATTTCATACATAATTGTTGGATAGAACCACCAGTCACTGTGGTAGTCTGTCCTTTCTCTCTGCTGAGAGGGAAGGAGTCCTTCCACCTGGCCAGCACCTCACACATCACAGGGTCCCCCTGTTTCTTGTGGGCAGCAGCTTGCTCTAGAGAGTTCCAGGTAAAAGGGTGGAGGATGACCTTCAGACATGTGATTCAGATGACAGATGACTTGGAGAGGATGGAAGCAGTTCTTGCAAGACTCTCTGGATGACTATCCACAGATTTCAAAAGAACTGTTTTTTGCCAGGCATGGTGACTCACACCTATAATCCCAACACTTTGGGAGGCCACGGCAGGAGGATCACCTGAGGTCAAGAGTTCAAGGCCAGCCTGGCCAACATGGTGAAACCCTGTTTCTACTAAAAATACAAAAATTAGCTGGGCATGGTGGTATGTGCCTGTATTCCCAGCTACTCTGGAAACTGAGGCAGGACAATCACTTGAACCCGGGAGGCAGAGGTTGCAGTGAGCTGAGATCACGCTATTGCACTCCAGCCTGGGCAACAAGAATGAAACTCTATCTCAAAATAATAATAATCATCATCATCTCTTGGTAATAGGTATTGCCCTTTGAAAGGTCAGCAATGAGTAGAAACCTTTGAAAAATCTCTTTTTCACCCCGGAAGTCTTCTGTGGGGTGGTCCCAGAATATCACCTGGGGCAGAATAAAGGCTCTGCACTCCCACCACACTGGCTGCTACCTCTCTTTTTCCTCTGGCCTTCCCATGCACTCTTTCTCTTCTCTGTTGGCATCCTTATGCTGATATGCTCTTGCCCTCTCCTTTCCTGCCTCTTCCTCCTATGCCTGCCTTTGGAGCCAAGGGGTGTGAACCTCCTGCCCTCCTGGCAGTGGTGAGCTTGTGAGGCCTGGGCAGGCTCACTCCACCTCCTCCCCTCCCTCACCGTGCTCTCCACTGTCATCCCCTGGGGCTTCAGAAGATGGGGTCAGACAGAAAGAAAGGGCAGAGGAGGCGAACGGGAGGGGCGCTGCCTTTCCCCACCATTCTGGCTCCAGGAGGCGTCAAAGAGCCCAGGAAATCACTGCCAGAGAACTAAGGAAGTGTGGCTTATAAAATGCAGCATGATTGTGGAAAGCACCAGGCAACAGGAGCAGGATCTTACAGCCTCCGCTCATATCCCATATGATATTCAGCAAGTTTCTTTCCTGCTCAGAATTGCAGCTTCCTGCTGTTTTGAGATTACATGCAGCTCCTATGAAACCATGGATGAGAAACTGCTTGGTAAGCCATGAAGCACCGTGTCAATGTATGGCACTGTCATCGACCCTTCATTCAGCCATCATTAGTGAATACATGCTTACTAATGACTATCTGGTCCCGGTCACTCTTTTTCCCCATCTCCTCTCCTGGAGATCTTCCAATTTAAAGAGGCCTTAGGTGCCAGCAGTTACATTCTCGATGGCCAGTCCCTTTCTTCTCCAGCTACTGGGTGTGTTGGAAAAGATACCCAGTGTCGGCCAGGCACGGTTGTTCACGCCTGTGGTCCCAGAACTTTGGGAGGCCGAGGTGGGTGGATCGCTAGAGGTCAGGAGTTGGAGACCAGCTCACCAAGATGGTGAAATCCTGTCTCTACCAAAAATACAGAAATTGGCTGGGCGTGGTAGCACACGCCTGTGATCCTAGCTACTTCAGAGGCTGAGGCGGGAGAGTTGCTTGAACTTGGGAGGTGGAGGTTGCAGTGAGTCGAGATCGGGCCACTGCATTCCAGCCTGGGTGACAGAGTGGGACTTCATCTCAAAAAAATAAATAAATAAATAAAATTAAAAGATATCTAGCATCACCAGGACTGAATGGTAATAATAAGGTGAAAATAAGTGTGCTCTAAGAAAAGATTCCTTTGCTTGTCACAGTCATAGAATTACAGTTCTTAGAAGTGGATTTACTGACCATCAAACTTGCCGCTTTCTTTCATTAAATTGTTAAAGATTTCTTCGTGTTGTAGTCGAACTTTCCTTCTCTCAGCAGCCAGATTATGTTCCACATGATCTTGTTCAGTTAGAAGTGTGACTGGCTTTAAATGAATCTAGAAAAGAAAAGCATTCATCTTTTATTGCCTTGTTAAATTATAAAAGTACAGCATGAATTTTGCAAAAACAAATGATATGCTACATGGTTTTCTAACTCAAGTAAATAGAGCTTTTATGAGTGTTTTCACTAAATGTGTTATGACTAAATCTTTTTCTTAAATTATTTTTAAACTAAAAAAATCAATATAGGCTTATTTCTTCACGCAATAAGATTTGTGCTTCAAAAAGCTCTCTATTAATTTCCCGATTTTAAAATTTTTCAGCAGAACTACAAAATAAGAAATTATTCAAATTGATGAATGAGGAAAGGGACTTTGAGTCCACTGAATTCTTATCAAGGAACATTTTCTATCTTTTGCAAAATTAAGATAGCAATCAGAGGGAATAAAGACGTTCTAGAGAAAGCTATCTTTTACCATGAGGCATTCCCAATTTGGAAATTTCATTACACGGTGAAAACATTATCTAATAAGCAAACCAAAAGAATCAATATGTGGGAATAAAGCTTTCACCAACCTCCAGAAACCTGGAAATATGAGGCAACAGAACCAAGAGCTCAAATTCTTACATAAATGCCCTCTGCTGACCCTGTGCGTAGAAGGAGGGCTCACCTTGAAGCTGGACAAGTGGACCCCCATGCTTATGTCCAAGATACTCAAAGTCTGATACTGATCCTTGGCCAAGATAAGGATGAAATAAGTGATCGCTGGGTGTGGTGGCTCATAGCTGTAATCCCAGCACTTTGAGAGGCTGAGGTGGGTGAATCACTTGAGGTCAGGACCAGCCTGGCCAATATGATAAAACCCCCTCTCTACTAAATATACAAAAAATTACCACGTATGGTGGAGCACACCTGTAATCCCAGCTACTTAGGAGGCTGAGGCACAATAATCACCTGAACCCAGGAGGAGGAGTTTGCAGTGAGCTGAGATCATGCCACTGCACTCCAGCCTGGGTTACAGAGTGAGACTGCATCTCAAAAAAAGAAGAAAAAGAAAGAAAAAAGAAGTAAGCTGGTGATAGTCCAAAACTCCCCTGGGCTACCTTGTGTAATTTGGTTAGGAATGTGTAGATTGATGGCATGCACTGGTTTAACTTTTTTTTTCCCCTTTGAAACAGGGTCTCACTCTGTTGCCCAGGCTGGGGCACAGTGGTGCAATCACAGCTTCCTGTGACCTCAAATTCCTGGGCTCAAGGTATCCTCCCACTGGGACTGTAGGCAAGCATCACCACGCTTAGCTATTTTTTTTTTAATTTTTATTTTTTTGTAGAGATGAGGGCTCACTATGTTGCCCAGGCTGGTCTCAAACTCCTGGCCTCAGGCAATGCTTCCTTCTCAGACTCCCAAAGCACTGGGATAGGTGTGAGCCACTGCACCTGGCCCAGTTTAACAGTTTTTGTAGTGTTGTTTTAGTCGTGTGACTAGCAAGGTATCTAATACTGCTTGGTAAACTTGTGCATTGGTTCTCCTGAAACCAATATACCTCACATGTGTTTTGGTGATTCCTGTTCTGCAGAAGTACATCTTGTGTGACTAAGGCCCCTGAAGCAGGGCTGTGCCTGGAGGTCTCGACCCTCTGAGGCTGGCCTGTGCTTGCTTTCTCCCGCTGTACACCATCCACTTTAGCTTAGTAAGGCCTTGCATGACTGTACCCTGTGGAGTCTTGCAAGTCCTTTCAACAGTCTGGACTGTGTAATTGTTGAACTAAGTCTGCCAATTTCTTTTTGGTTTTTGATCAGCCTACATTATGCTTTGAACCAATTTCAACCTGGAATAAACTCACTTTGAACAGAGGTTCAAGTAGTACTATGGGTTCAAACCAAACCACTGATTTTTCATGGGTCTCTTTATGATGAGCTACTAAAGCAGCATCCTAGCAACTGGAAAATAAGTTATCCTGAAAAGGTGCTTTAATTAAGGTTATCTGAACCAACCCATTATGCTAGCTTTGGTTATATTATAATGGATCTGACTTTCTACTTTCAGAAACGAGTTCTTCAGTCTCAAGAGAGATTGGACTGAAGTGTGACTATTATATTCTTTCATTTTTTTGAGACGGAGTTCTGTTCCTGTTGCTCAGGCTGGAGTGCAATGGTATGATCTGGGCTCACCGTAACTTCTGCCTCCTGGGTTCAAGCGATTCTCCTGCCTCAGCTTCCTAAGCAGCTGGGATTACAGGCATGCACCACCACACCTGGTTAATTTTTGTATTTTTAGTAGAGACAGGCTTTCTCAATGTTGGTCAGGCTGGTCTCGAACTCTCGACCTCAGGAGATTTGCCCGCCTTGGCCTCCCAAAGTGCTGGGATTATAGGTGTGAGCCACCATGCCCTGCGGACTCTTATTCCGCATATCTGTGAAGTTAGAGTGAGAAGTCTGAGGCTAGAGGGGGACAATGACAGCCCTCCTCTGCTGCCCCATGTGAAGGAATGGGATCGCAAGGTGCATTCCTTTGTTATTTGCTTTCAGATACGGGCACCTGCACCCATTCCATATTCTCTCATTTCCAAGAGTCTGGAGATCTGTGGGGATGCCAGGAAAAACAATGGTTGGGAAGACTACCTCAGTGTTTCAGATTTTAGTGGACACAGGCTTTGTGGGATGCTTGGGGAAGTATACAGATTCCAAGATTCCACACTAGTGATTCTAATTTAGTAGGTCCAAGACATGACCCAGAAAATTACATTTTTAATAACAGAATTAGCTGATTTGAACTTCCATTTGAAAAACAACACCCTTGGGCAATATGAATTTGTCTTGCAACATGTTTAATGTTAGACTGAGAGTGGAAGCCAGGTGTGGTGGCTCATGCCTGTACTCTCAACACTTTGGGAGGCCAAGGCGGGCGGATCACTTGTGGTCAGCAGTTTGCAACCAGTCTGACCAACATGGCGAAATCCCGTCTCTACTAAAAATACTAAAACAAACAAACAAAAAAATTAGCCAGGTGTGGTGGGAGCCTGTAATCCCAGCTAGTTGGGAAGCTGAGGCAGGAGACTCACTTGAACCCAGGAGGCAGAGGTTGCAGTGAGCTGAGATCACACCACTGCACTCCAACTTGGGTGACAAAGCGAGACTCTGATTAAAAAAAAAAAGAGAGAGAGAGAGAGAATGGGAGAAATGCCCCAGGATACAAAGCTCTGCAGGGACACCCGCCACTGGCACCATGATGGCCCAACTCAGCCGTAGCCCATCTCTATGCCTCCCGGCTCAGGTGAGGAGGAGGAGCTGGTCAGTGCGGTTCTGCCGCCCCTCCTGGGTACAGTGGAAACATTGCTGTGCCTGGCTTTGAAGTGGGAGGCAGCGTGAAGAAGGCTTCGGACAGAGAGACAGAGAAGTACTCCTCCTTGCCGCAGAGTGGAGCTAGGAGAAGCCACTGTGTCTAGCTCTGGGATGATTGTTGGAGTGAAAGACTCAAATTCCAGATTGAATTATCACAGTGTTTAGACTACGTGGGGACCCTCCCCGAGGCACCCAGACACTGAAAAAAAAATGCCAAGAAATTATAAGGAGCAAATTCCCAGCAGCGGTCCAGCGCAGGGGCAGGGCAGGGCGGGCAGCCGGTTAAGCAGGCTCATCAGGCCAAAGCATCGCGTCGCAAGGTGTTTTCACCCTAGATGCCAAACGCTTATTTTTAAACTTCAATAACTCAGCAATGTTGACAATTTTCCTTCAGATATTAAACAATGATTAATATTAAGCCATAACCTGCAACTGCTTGCTAAATTGCTCTTGCTTTATTTTTTATTTTTATTTTATTATTTTTTTTTTGAGACGGTGTCTTGCTCTGTCACCAGGCTGGAGTGCAGTAGCACAATCCTGACTCACTGCAACCTCCGCCTCCCGGGTTCAAGCGATTCTTACGCCTCAGCCTCCCGAGTAGCTGGGACCACAAGGCGCGTGCCACCATGCCCGGCTATTTTTTTGTATTTTTAGTAGAGATGGGGTTTCACCATGTTGGCCAGGATGGTCTTGATATCTTGACCTCGTGATCCGCCCACCTCGGCCTCCCAAAGTGCTGGGATTACAGGTGTGAGCCACTGCGCCCGGCCTCTTGCTTTTTTTAAAAAAGATTTTAACTCAGTTTTGAGTTATATGACCACAAATGCAAAACACTAGACCAGTAGGTAGTATTTTAAAGAAACTAGCATGACCTTCAGATCATTTAAAACAATGTGGATTTTTTGTTGTTGTGGTATTTTACAAACTGTCTATATTGTCTTTTCTCTAAGGTACTTTTCTCTAAAGCCCCTATTCCTCTGATGTTACCAAAGAATGAGAACTTTTACAATAAATATTGGTGAATAACAAATCTTGGGAAAGTATATCTGATGGTAAGAAGAAATGTCATTTTCTTCTATAATAATTCAGATGCAATTGTTACTATGTCCCTGAATTACGTTAGATACATCTTTGCCTAGAAAATTTACCTTTTCTTTTCCAACTGCTTTGGCTACAAATGTTGAGAAAGCCACACTAACAAGCTTCTCAATGCCAGTGAGCACGTCCTGTACCATGACCTTGATACCAATCTAAAAAGAAAAAAAAGTAAACAAATACAGTCTTGGCCATCCAGAAACAGTTCAGATTTCAGCATTCAAACTTTAATCACATGTATGCACCATTATTTTCTTTCTTTTTAAAAATGAAACCAGAATTTTAACTTATTTCTAAGCAATAGAATTATTTTAATAATGTTATATAGCCTTGGACTAATAACTTTTTTCTGATTATAAAAATTATTTATTTACCATGTAAAATTTATGGAATCTGACTATCCAGATTATATATTATCAGTAATCCCATCACCCAGAGATAATAATTATAAATTTTAGGTAAATTTTCTTCTAGCTTTTCATTTTATATATCATATGTGATATGTATATCATATATAATATATACACATACATAATGTTATATAATATATACACATAATATATATACATATTTCATAACATATTACATACATATGACATGAAATATGTGTGTATATACGCATGTGTATATAAAATTATTATAATGTATTTATAGTTTTATGTTCTAATTTTTAAAAATTTGGCATTATATGACAAGCCTTTTTACATTTCACAATTAGTAAATATGCTTTTGAAAACAAGATCTTAGTGACTGCCTTATAAACCTACCAGAGAGATGTACTGAAACTTTTTTTAGCCTTTACTCTCAGTTTTTTTTGTTTTTTTTTCAATCTCTGTAGGCAGCATAGTCTCAGAGTTTCATAACCAAGATAACATGGATAGAATTGCATCATGTATTTACAGCTTTGTTTCTGTGATTAATTTTTCAGGAGTAATAAGAAGGTAGCTGAGACACTTTATGTTGTTACTAAAATGGGCTAGATATCCTGCTGTGTAAAGAGGTCTGAAGCTTGGTCCTCAAGATTGTACTTTGCAGAAGTGTCGGTAAACTCAGGGACTTGTCTGTAGAGTCTGGCTAATAAACCTTTTCCCTACATTTCTCAGATGAGTAATATTATCTTCTGAAAATAATGAGCAATCTCAGGCACAGCTCAGT
The DNA here is from genome assembly GCA_963574635.1 of Cheracebus regulus. Taxonomy (NCBI): domain Eukaryota; kingdom Metazoa; phylum Chordata; class Mammalia; order Primates; family Pitheciidae; genus Cheracebus; species Cheracebus regulus. The sequence goes on along the minus strand of CAUYQU010083922.1, from coordinate 16,002 downwards.
ACTGTGTTATCAACAATAAAGAATATCTATATCTTTTTACATGTACACCATGTAAAAAGAATAATCAATAATCTATGACTCATTTTAAGTCACTCAACTCATAAATGCAAATTAGTATTTACATGGTAAATCCTAAATTAACTAGATGGTGATTAGCCAAAATTAAACTATCCATTCTCAACTCTCAACCTTCAATCAGCTTTCTACTTTTAGAGAAATGGGCAAATGAAAAATAAAATTAAAAAATCCAACAGTAAAAACAAAGCAACAATTCTGGAGTGTTAAAATAAGTTCTAAACACTATTTTCTACTACAACAGTTAACCTAGTTATATGTGATAACCAAATGTTTCAAAAACATATGCCAGAAAAAAATTTCATTGTGTTATAAGAGATTAGGTAAGATTGGAATTACATCCTGTGAAAACAACTAGAAAACTGGACGAAGTATAGGAAGCATCTCTTTTCACACCTATGAAAATAGCCAACACAGGACTGTGATCCCCAAGTAGTGATAAGCAATGAGAGAAGCACTGCGTTCCCAGGTTCTCAGGCTGAAGGGAATTTACAGTTAGGGTTAGGGAAGGAATACCGAACTCTTCTAAACTGAACAGAGCTAAAATTTGTGAGGTAGAGTACCAGAGAAGGAAGCTAAAAAAAAGAAAGAATTCCAGAAATATGCATGTGAATCTTTGGGATGATACTAACTGGAGCATATACAGGGTGAAACCTCACAAGGCCAGACAAGAACAGCTTCTGAGAAACAAACAATTCCTGGGAAAGTGTAACATGAACAATTCCAAGAACTCACACACAGCTGGGAATCTTTTAAGTTCTCTCCAGCCAGATTTCACAACATCTTCATATGCATATACAATACATTTACATATATAATATACAACACCTTCATAGAGATAACAGAAGATCCCAACTTCAAAGACGGGCTAAAGTAGCCCTAGAGTAGAGTATTGCAGATCTTCCAGAGAAGAGCTTAAAATAGATCTTTAAAGGCTCAAACCAATCTGCAAGTAACAACATCTTCCTGCCAGGAAAAGTTTGACACTCTTTTTGAAGAAATATAACAAAAGCCAGCACTAAACAATGTCAAATTCACAACGTTCAGCATCCAGTAGACATTGCTAGGTGCAAGAAAATTATTAGGTGAAAGCTCATATAAATAAAACAACAGATAATAGAAATGATGAAATCAACAACAAAGGATATTAAAACAGCAATTAAATATAGGCACCATGAACTCAGAGATGTGGAACAGGAGTCAACAACATCTTCTTAATGGATAAGGCCGGATAGTAAATATTTTAAGTATTGTGGACACATAGACTCTGTCGCAACTACTCAAGTCTGTCAATGTACCGTGATAGCAGCATGGACAAAACATAAATGAATGAGTGTAGCTGTGCTCCAGAAAAAGTTTATTCAGCCAGGCACAGTGGCACACACCTGTAATCCCAGCACTTTGGGAGGCCAAGGTAGGTGGATCATGAAGTCAGAAGTTTGAGCTCAGCCTGACCAACATGGTGAAACTCTGTCTCTACCCAAAATACCAAAATTAGTTGGGTGTGTTGGCATGTGCCTGTAATCCTAGCTACTCAGGAATCCAAGGCAGCAGAACTGCTTGAACTTGGGAGGCAGAGGTTTCAGTGAGCCAAGATTGTGCCACTGTACTCCAGCCTGGGCAACAAGACTGAAACTCCATCTCAAAAAAAAAAAAAAAATTCATAAAAACAGGTCCGTAGGCCATAGTTTGCTGACTCCTAATATAAAGAAAAAGATGAAAATAATGAGGAAAGAATGGAAAATATAAAAAATACTAAAATGGGACTTTCTAAGATAAAAAATATAACATCTGAAATAAAAAACAAACCAGGTAAGATTAACAGCAGTTTAGATAATGCAGGGGAAAAAGTCAGTGAAGCCGAAGATGACAAAAGAAGCTACACAGAATGTAGCATGGAGAGAAAGGAAGACCGAAAGAAAAAAAGAACAGCATCAGTGACCTATGGAACACTAATGAGAAGTCTAAAATTCTAAAGTCCAAAAGGAGGGACAGTACAAAAGACAGGAGACAAAAAAGGAAGATGTAACAGCTGGAAAAAAAATCCACATTTCTTAGAAATGATAAATCCATACATCCAGTAACTCAAAAAAAACCCCAGCAGAATAAATGTGAAAAAAAAAAACCCAAGGTATATAATAATTTACTTGCTGAAAACTAGTGACAAGAAAACATTTAAAACAGTCAAAGAAAAAGAAATACCATGTAAGAAGAACAAAGATAAGGATAACAGCAGACTTCTCAGAGAACTATGCATGTCAAAAGACAATGGAGAGACCTCTGTAGAGTACTGCAAGGTGGGAAATGCAGCCAGGCTAGAATTCTATACCTGCTGAATATGAACATCTTTTAAATATGAAGATGAAACAAAGACATTTTTACATGAACAAAAGCTGAAAAAAGAAGTGCAAAAAGAGTATCTTCAGCTAGAGGGAAAATGACACTAGGGAGAAATCTGGAGTTATACAATACACAAAAGAATAAAGAGCACCAGAAATGGCAACTATGTGGGCATATATATAAAATATATTCTTTTCATTTTTATTCACTTTAAAAGATGACTGACTGTAACCATGTATTTTAGGGTTTACTTCCCACATATGTGCATGTAAAAGGTATGACAATAACAGCACAAAGGCTGGGACATGGGAAGGGAAGTGTGTACTGTTATAAGCTTATTATACTATACTCAAAGGGATATTATATTATTTGAAGGTAGACTCAGATAAGTTAAGTAGTCATATAGCAAACCTGAGAAAAAACACTAAAACCAAAACAAACACCAACAGTGGAGATAAAATGGATTACTAAACATTACTCTACTCTAAAAAATGCAGGAAAAGATGGGGACAGGAAGAAACAAAGAACAGATGTAAGAGATAGAAGACAAACAGCCAGATGATAGATTTTAACTCTATCATATAGATAATCAAATGTAAATAGTTTAAATACTTTAGGTAGAAGGCAGAGATTGTTAGACTAAATTAAAAAGTAGTATCTAAATATATTCTGTTTATAAGAAACCCACTTACATATACAAATAAAAGGTTAAAAGAAAAATGATGGGGGAAAAAACCCCACTATTCCAAAGAAAGCTTGTCTGGCTAAATTAATATTGAGCAAAGTAGATTTCAAAACAAAAACCAGAGATAAAAAGGTAAACTTCGTAACGATAAAATACTCACAATATCAGGAAGAGTTGAGAATCCTGACGGGGTGCAGAGACTCATACCTGTAATCTCAGCGCTTTGGGAGGCCAAGGTGGTGGATCACCTGAGGTCAGGAGTTCAAGACCAGCCTGGCCAACATGGTGAAACCCCATTTCTACCAAAAATACAAAAATTAGTGGGTGTGGTGGTGCATGCCTGTAATCCCAACTATTCCAGAGGCTGAGGTAGGAGAATTGCTTGAACCCAGGAGGCGGAGGTTACAATAAGTGGAGATCACACCATTGCACTCCAGCCTGGGAGATAGATAGAGACTCCATCTCAAAAAAAAAACAAAAAACAGAAGACTTGAACAATGCTATGAACCAAGTTAGGCTTATTGACATCTGGAGAATACTTCATTGACTATAAGCAACACATTTTTTTCAAGTACATATAGAACATTCACCAAAATAGTCCGTATTTTGGGTCATTTAAAAAGTTTAAATAAATTTAAAATAATTGAAATTATACAAATTATGTTCTATCTCTACAAAGAAATTAAATTAGATATAAAAAACGTAAAGATATGTCTGGAAAAATTTTCAGAGATTTGGAAATGAGACAACACACATCTAGACAGACTAGAGGTTAGGGAAGAATTTACAAGAAAAAAGATGCAGGTAAAGCAATACATTGAAGAAAATTTTATGATCTTAAATGCTTACATTTGCAAAAAGAAAAATTTAATCAATTTCCTTTAATCAAGATTTTACCTTAAGACACTAGAAAAAGAAAGGCAAATTAAACCCTAAAACTAACAGAATGAGAATAATGTAATAATAAATAGTAGAAATCAAATATATCATGCTAAGTGAAATAAACTAGACACAAATGTTTATATATATTATTCCATTTATACAAAATTCAATAAAGGGCAAAAAAAAAAAAAAAGGGGTACCAACCTAAAGTAAATGAGTGATTTTCACAAGCTGGGGCCTGAGGGAGCTGACTGCAAAGGGGAATGAGGGGGCTTCATGTAGTGATGGAATGTTGTGTTTACAGTGGTGGTGATCCAACTATATAACTCTGTCAAAGCTCAGCAAAATGGATAATTAAAATGGTAGATTTTTAATGTAAAATATATCTCAATAAAACTGACTCTTTTTTTTTCGAGGCAGTCTCGCTCTGTCACCAGGCTGGAGTGCAGGGGTATAATCTCTGCTCACCGCAACCTCCACCTCCTGGGTTCCAGCCCCTCTCCTGCCTCAGCCTCCTAAGTAGCTGGGATTACAGGCAGCACGCTACCATACCCAGCTAATTTTTGTATTTTTAGTATAGATAGGGTTTCACCATGTTGGCCAGAATGGTTTTGATCTCTTGACCTTGTGATCCGCATGCCTCAGCCTCCCAAAGTGCCAGGATTACAGGCATGAGCCACCGCGCCCGGTCGTGACTCTTTTTTTTTTTTTTTTTTTTTTTTAAGATGGAGTCTTGCTCTGTCTCCAGGCTGGAGTGCAGTGGCGTGATCTCGGCTCACTGCAACCTCTGCCTCCTGGGTTCAAGCGATTCTCCTGCCTCAGCCTCCAGAGTAGCTGGGACTACAGGTGTATGCCACCATGCTCGGCTAATAATGAAACCGGTTTTTAAAGACATATTCTAAGGACAAAAAATATATATAAATAAAAAACCCACTCTCATATAATGCGCTCTTAGTGTAAATGGGCCAATATCATCTATTAATAGTAACACATCACACATCCTCCAGAGGAGGGAAGAGACTGATCAATAAGAGTCCGAGAATCCCCTGGAGGTGGGGTTGGCACAGAGCAGGATTCCTGCTTGCTTTAGATTCAGGGGGAAGTCAGTCATTTATTTCTACTCAGCAAATTGGCAAAGGGCTAGCCTCAGTTGTGGCAGGAAACTGAAAATGAATGGGATGACCCTAAAGAACATGTCCAGTTTGAAAAAGTAAAAATAAAAATGTTTAGTTGGTATCTAGATTTAGGGGAAAAAAAATTCAAGAAATTTCTATCAGGTGGTAGAAAGTAAGACAAAATCTAGTGGCTGCCTGGTCATGATTTGCAGAGGATGAAAGAGAACAAAATTCTGCACAGTGGGTCAGGCCTGGAAAGTCAGTGGAGGCTAGGGTTTACTTTCCCTAGCATCAGAAATCTGTGGTTTCAAACTTACTGGCTTTTATGTTTCTTTTCTTAGCTTTTAGATAAGCCTCCTTTAGAAATTCTAGCCAATCTCAGGGAAAAGGAGGAAAAGGAGAAATGTAAAGGAACTTTTATCTATATTTGGACTGTCTATCAGGAGAGTATGTGGCCCTCAGGAGACAGACCAAGCCGGGGGGCTCCTGTGTGCAAAGGCTAAGAGCCCCGCACTTGAATAAATAAACAGTGTCCAGAAACACCATTCGCTGACAGAGCTTGTTTTTTTTCATGAGCATTTCCTTTCCGCTTTCTTCAAGTGCTTTGTTTCCTATTTGTTTGGATAATGGTAGAAAGTGACCAACCACATCAGGTTAACGCCATAATCAAGGGGATAGTTACTGTCGAAACAGTTGTTACAGTTGAACTGCGTTTCTCCTTCTAAATGCTTTTCTCTTTTTGAGACGGAGTCTCGCTGTGTCACCAGGCTGGAGTGCCATGGTGTGATCTAGGCTCACTGCAACCTCCATCTCCCGGGTTCAAACTATTCTCTTGCCTCAGCCTCCCAAGTAGCTGGGACTACAGGTGCATGCCACCATGCCTGGCTAATTTTTTGTATTTTAGTAGAGATGGAGTTTCACCATGTTGGCCAGGATGGTCTCAATCTCCTGACCTCCTGATCCACCCACATCTACCTTCCAAAGTGCTGAGATCACAGGCATGAGCCACCGTGCCCAGCCTCCCCCTTCCAAATTCTTAAGTCCTAACTCCCAGTACCTTAGAATGTACATGTGGAAATAGCACCGTTGCAGACGTCATTAGTTAACACGAGGCCAGACTGCAGTGGAGCAGGCCTCTAATCCAATATGACTGATATCTTTATAAAAAGGGGAAATTTGGAAGCAGACGCTCACACAGGGAGACCTCACGTGAAGATAAAGGCAGAGACCCGATGATGCAGCAGAAGCCAAGAAACACCAAAGACTACAGAAAACCACGAGAGGCTAGGAGAACGGCGTGAACAGATCCTCCCTCCAGCCCTCAGAGAAACCAGCCCTGCCCATATCTTGATGTAGGACTTCTAGTCCCCAGAACCGGGGGACAATACATTTCTGTGATTAGGCCACCCAGTCTGTGGTGCTTTGTTATGGTGGCCCTAGCAAACAAATTCAAGCTCTTCTGTGTCTTCATGCCTAGAGATCAAAGGGACTGGCACTGAGCAACCTGGAACGTGCAGTATGAGATCCAGCAACTCCTTTCCTGCTAAAGTAACCTAAACAGAGATCTCAAGAGTCCCCCAGAATGCGGTATTCACAATCATAAAGAAAACCAAGGGGATGCAAAAGAAAAATCTAAATTCACCTTCTTCCTAAAGTCCAGTTGTCTTGCTTTTCAAAAACTAGTAAATTATGGAACTAGTTTCTATAGTTTCTATTATTCTATTAGAATAATAATAGAGTCAGAATAACTGAGAAATAAAATCCATACTAAGAGTGTCCTTTTCTCTTGCAGGTTTACTTTCTGTATATCCTTCTATGTAGAAATAGTGTATTGTATCATGTTGCAATGTGTATGTGTGTGTGTGTGCGTGTTTTTTTTTTTAGGAGACAAAGTCTTGCTATGGCACCCAGGCTGGAGGGCGGTGGTATGATCATAGCTCACTGTAGCTTCAAACTCCTGGGCTCAAGCAATCCTCCTACCTGTCTCCTGAGTAGCCAGGAATGCAGGCACTTACCACTGTGCTGGGTAACCGCTTTTTTCTTCTTAGAGATTGGGTCTTGCTGTGTTGGCCAGGCTGTTCTCAAACTCCTGGCCTCAAGTGATCCTCCTGCCTCAGACTCCCAAAGTGCTGGGATTATAGGTGTGAGCCACTGTGTCTGGTTGAATTTTAGCTGGGAAACACTGAAAACATCTGCTGCATATTATTTACCTGTGACCTGAATACACATTCCAGGGCCTTCTGAAACTCAGAATCTCATTAACTCCAAATATGACTCTAGGCCTCCTGCTCTGCCCTTTGTAAACAATGAAGACGTGAGCACCAGCAGGCAGACGTTTGGAAAGTTGCCTCTTACCTCCATGCTTGTGCTGAATGCTCTAGTAACTTTTGCTTTGATGGTTATAACTTGTCCAACTCTAGGGGAAAACAAACAAAAAACCTCAGTAGTTCTAGCACATTTCATTTTAGATCAGACTTAAAGATTACTTACATGCATGCCATAAAGCAGTTCCACCTTATCATGCTGATAATGTTCACGCATGGGAAATTCAGGTTAATGATAATGGAAAAAGACGACGCTTAAAAGCAAAGGCCGATCACTGTAAACTACACTTATGTTGTTAACGGACCAACAGTATTTAAACAGAAAAGAGCCTTTGCAAAGGCAGTGTGGGACATGACTCCAAATCTGCAACCAACACATACTGACTATACAGCAGCTGTTTCCCCAAGAGAAGTTAAGACAAATACACCAGCAAATCTATACAGCTGATATTTTAAATTGTTAGTTAACACAAAAATGGACAAACATTTTCGTATGTTTGACAAACAAAAAAGCAAGCAAGCAAACCAGTCAGCTTCAATAGGTTTGTATGGGCCCTCAGTGATGCCAGGTGGTCTACTCACTCCCTGCTATTACTGAAACTTCGATCATGTAACCTGAAGTTGTTCCAGATCTTTTGTGTTCAGGCATCAGTCAGCCCTAATCTCTTCACCTTAGCAGAAGGTGAGAGGTCACCCAACAGAAGCCCCCTTGATTATTTTTCCTTAACTTCAAGGTTGAACTGCATTTGCACCTTTCTCTTTGCTCTTCTGTTTCAGGGGAAGAGGGATCTCTCAAGACCTAATCTCTATCTTTACCTGTGCTCTTGGTCCCATCCTCTCGTGGTCCTGTCCCCTCCCTTGTCGGCTCTGTGTCATCAACTCTGTCCTCTTTTCTGCTTTTTTTTGAGAAAGAGTCTCACTCTGTCGCCCAGACTGGAGTGCAGTGGAGTGATCTCGGCTCACTGCAACCTCCGCCTCCCGGGTTCAAGCGATTCTCCTGCCTCAGCCTCCCAAGTAGCTGGGATTACAAACACATGCCACCACGCCCGACTTGATTTTGTATTTTTAGTAGAGATGGGGTTTCACCATGTTGGTCAGGTTGGTCTTGAATTCCTGACCTAGTGATCTTCCCGCCTTGGCCTCCCAAAGTGCTGGGATTACAGGCGTGAGCCACCGTGCCCAGCCCTCTTCTCTGCTTTCAATCTCTGCCCCTTTTCCGATTCTCCATCAGGAGAATGCTCAAGGCTTTTCCTTTCTAACATCTTTCTCTCAAACCTATTCTATCTCAAGATGTTTTTCTTTTCTTCATATTCAAACTTCTTAAAAACATCGTTTATTTTTCTAACTTACACATGTCACTAATGTTTACTGAGTTATGACTAGTCCTGGCATTAAGCCAGGTCTAAGGATACAGTGATGAGCAAGACAAAACTGCTGACTTCAGGGAGACCAATCTTTCTTTGGGCTACTGGGCATAAATAGATAAAGTCCAAAAGATTACAAGGGAATTATTGACAACTCTTTAACAATAAAAACCCTGTCACTAATTTAATGAAGCATAATGTTTCTCAGTGTGGCCATACTAATAACAGTGACAACTCTCTATTGAATGCTGTGTGTAAATCAGGCACCATGCTAAATGCTTTGTATCATAATCTAACAACATGTCATTCACTGAGCAGTAACCCCATGAGGTGGGCATTATCATTCCCATTTCATTCCCACCAGGAAATGGGCTTAGAAGGTGATATAGTCAGTGACTGGCAGGGCCAGAGTTCAAACCCCAGTCTTATCTGGCTCCAAAGTCTTGACAACATTACCCTACTCAGGCTTCTGGTAAATAATTGGAATTCATACTATTTTAATTATAGTAGAGAGGCTTGTTCAGATATACGCATATCACTCTGTCACCCAGGCTGGAGTGCAGTGGTTCAATCATGGCTCACTGGAGCCTTAAATTCCTGGGCTCAAGTGATCTTCCTGCATTGGCCTCCCAAAGTGCTGGGATACAGCATAAGCCACTACACTCGGCCCAGATATATGAAAGACAGTCTACAAGATGAACCAGTTGGGTTTACCTAGAAGAGCAACCACATCTGGTTAATGGCTTTGCCCACATATTGTTACCCTGTATATCTGTCATAATCTGTAGCATTTTTTGCAGAAAAACTGGAAGTAAAGAGTTTAACAATACATATATATGCATATTTATTGAAGCAATTAATTTCTATACTAGAAATCTGAACGAATTTAAATTTCTGGCACAGTTTTATTAACCCTTAATTTTACCAGTTTGAAAATTGATAAAACCTAATAATAACTGCTCTGAAAAGAAATTTGGCAATATCTAATAAAATGACATATGCATTTACCCTTTGACTCAGCAATCCTATTTCTAGAAATCTGTTCTACAATGGCCAGGCACGGCGGCTCATACCTGTAATCCCAGCACTTTGGGAGACCAAGGCGGGTAAATCACCTGAGGTCAGGAGTTCAAGACCAGCCTGGCCAACATGGCAAAACCCCATCTCTACTAAAAATTCAAAAATTAGCCAGGTGGCAAGTGCCTGTAGTTTCAGCTACTCAGGAGGCTGAGGCAGGAGAATTGCTTGAACTCAGGAGGCAGAGGTTGCAGTGAGCCAAGATCATGCCATTTCACTCCAGCCTGGGTGACAGACCAAGACTCTGCCCCCCCAAAAAAACAAACAAACAAAAAAAATTTAAAAAAAAGGAAGGAAAAAAGAAAGAAAGAAAAAGAAAGAAAGAAAGAAGAAAAGAAGTTTTCAAAGAAAGAAAGAAAGAAAAGATCTCACAAATATACTGGCAAAATCAAAAACATACATCTGCACAAAACTACATATTGAAAAATTATTTGTAATAGCAAAAGACTGGAACAATCTCAATGTTCATCAGTGGAGGACCAGTTGAATAATGCAGTGCATTCCACAATGGAGTACTAGGTAGATATGAAAAGGAATGATGAATATTTAGAATATCTACTTACAGTTATGCCTAGTTTAATGACGGGGATGTGTTCTGAGAAATGCTTCATTAGATGATTGTGTTGTTGTGCAAACATCATAGTGTGCCCACACTATTATGCCCACACTAAATATTTATATGGATACATATAAATATTTCTTTACATTAAAAAAAAAGGATAAGCCACAAAATAAATAAAATGGTTATATGGGGGGTGGTGGGGGCAGCTCTCTGTATAGAAGGTAGAGAGTAGCTAGATTCCTCAGAATGAAATAGGTCTGTTTTCTAGATTTGACTCTGGTACCTGTAGATATTTTAAACTATAAAACAAAATTAAATAAAAAATAAAAGTCATTTCTACAAAATAAAAAGCAAATTAAACAAATGAACTTAAGAATGTATGAAGTTAGTAGCTTAACCACATGGAAAAGGATTATTTCAAGTGACTTAAAAATAGAGTGACTTGACTGTACAGGATGAGATATAGTTTGAGAAGGAAACTGCATAAATAATCTGAAACTATTTTCTCTATTCATTTGTTAGTGACCATATTGGTACTGTTATTCTGAATCTAATTAATGTGTACATATGTGTATATACATATTAATTTGAATCAAATAAGTTTATGTCTTTAAATGTCAAGATATTCAGCATAAAATAAAAAACCAGAGATATGGACATAAAAATCAATTAAGTAAAACCATATCCTAAATTATTACAGTTTATTAATATAAATGCTTTAAAAACACATAATTCCTAATTCTATCTGCTGAAAAGGCCAAGAACTAATGCCCATGCTGATATGAGTGAGCACCTTGCCTGCCCAGGTTGTGGTCTCTACTTCCCATTTCTACTGCAAGGAATCAGGACTCTTGGAGAAAAAATGGATTCCAAGTGTGTGGGGGCAAATGTAAAAGATGAGCTGGAAATATTTAATACCAGAAGGCCAAGGAATTATTAAACACTTTTAATTCTGAGCTTTTGTTCAAGGGACTTAGGAATTAAACTGAAGAAGCTCCCACTGCTCAAAGAGGGGGCAGTCTGAGCTCCTGTAAGAATAATAACATTGGCCAGGCACGGTGGCTCATGCCTGTAATCCCAGCACCATAGGAGGCCGAGGCAGGTGGATCACCTGAGGTCAGGAGTTCAACACCAGCCTGGCCAACATGGTGAAATCCCGTCTCTACTAAAAATACAAAAAAATTATCTGGGCATGGTGGTGGGCACCTACAATCCCAGCTACTTCAGGAGGCTGAGCCGGGAGAATTGCTTGAACCCGGGAGGCGGAGTTTGCAGTGAGCCGAGATCATGCCAGCCTGGGCAACAAGAACAAAACTGTCTCTCAAAATAAATAAATAAAAAAGACTAATAACATTGGTGAGTTGTAACACATCAAACACATGAAAATCCATAGGTTCCTAATGAGTAAAGGGAAAGAGTCAAGCCTGTCTTTCCTGGACAAACTTTTCCTCAGGGTACTCAGGTCATTAGTGAGTGTTCTCCTCTAGAGAAGCATTTCAGAAAATACATGAAGAAGAAATGATAGAATTAGCATATTAACATGTTTGCAATGTCTAATGACAGAATGATTGTAGTCTATGATCATTAGATGTTATATGCTCTCGACATGAGATGTTTTTACCAAAATATCACACCTTCATCAGCCGGGCATGGCGGTTCATGCCTATAATCCCAACACTGTGAGAGGCCAAGGTGGGTAGATCACCTGAGGTCAGGAGTTCAAGATCAGCCTAGCCAACATGGTGAAACCTCATCTCTACTAAAAATACAAAAATTATCTGGGTGTGGTGGCATGCACCTGTAGTCCCAGCTACTACCTCTCAACTGAGGCAGGAGAATCGATTGAACCTGAAAGACAGAGATTGCAGTGAGTCAAGATCGCAGTGCCACTGCACTCAAGCCTGGGCAACAGAGCAAGATTCCAACTCAAAGAAAAAAAATCAAAACTTCATCATATTCAATTTTTAGAGGTAACTGTCAGATTGCAAGAAATACAAAAGACAGGAGAACACATTAATCAAGGCTATAGTGAGCAAATACAGAATGTATAAATTCTATAAGACAAATGACCAGGTTTCTTTAAAAAATAAATTGCAAGATAGAAGGAAGGGAAAGTTATATGTTAAAGCACACTTAAGAGACATATCGCCTAAACGGAATCCTGGTTTAATAAATCCTGTAAGACCTTCTAGTGGGGCAGCATGTGGAAGCAGAACAGTGAGACTGGTGATTCCAGCCCTGTGCAGGCCTAAGCTAGTGTATGTGTTTGTATCATCATTTTTAATTTAAAAAAAAGTTTAAAAACTGAAAAAACAGCAACAACCAATTTTTAAAATAGAAAATAGCTTATAGAATAAGGTAAGGACATAAAGAATTTTTTTTTTTTTTGTGTTGTAGTCTCAGTCTGTGTCCAGGCTGGAGGGGAGTGTCGTGGCGCGATCTCGGCTCACTGCAACCTCCGCCTCCCGGGTTCAAGCAATTTTCCTGCCTCAGCCTTCTGAGTAGCTGGGACTATAGGTGCATGGCACCACACCCAGCTTTGTTTTGTATTTTTAGTAGAGACAGCGTTTCACCATGTTGGCCAGAATGGTCTCGATCTCCTAACCTCGTGATCCGCCCGCCTCGGCCTCCCAAAGTGCTGGGATTACAGGCATGAGCCTTTTGTGCACCTCTCTACAAAAGGCTTGTGTTTTAAGCTCAGTATTATTACAAAAGAACCAAAAAGATTTTTTTAAGTTTATAAAGTAAAAACGTTACAGTAAGCTAAGGTTAATTTATAATTAAAGAAAACTATTTTCATAAATGTAGTGTAGCCTAAGTGTGTGGTATGTGTAAAGTCTATGGTAGTGTTAGGTAGGGTCTGGGCCCTTTGCATTGCTCAGAACTCACTCACTGACTCATGCAAAGTAACTTCCAGCCTTGCAAGCCCCATTCATGGTAAGTGCCCTATACAGGTGTACCATTTTTTTCTTTTATACTGTATTTTACTGTATCTTTTTTCTGTTTAGCTACATTTAGATATACAAATACTTACCATTGTGTTATAATTGCCTACAGTTTGCAGTACAGTAACAGGCTGCTCAGGTTTGTAGCATAGGAGCAACAGGCTATACCACGTCGCCTAGGTGCACAAGAGGCTGCATTGTGGAGGTTTGTGTGAGCACACTCTGTGATGTTCGCATAGGATGAAATCACTAGTGATGCACATCTCAGAACCTAGCCCGTCATTAAGTGATGTGTGCCGTATAGACTGAAATATTTATAGACGATGCTTGGCATTTTCCTCAAAACAATCCAGGCATGTGGAGGAGTGTAGAGAGGTATTGATAAAGCAAGAGTGTCTGTGGGTTGATTATTCCTGCAGCTAGGGGTTATGCCTTACACCACAATGCATCTAAGGCTGAGAGCTATTTCCCCACGAAATTAAGACTGTGAAGTTATACTTAGAGTGTTTATTATAAGTATGCCCTGTGATTAATTTTTTTACTTAAATTGGGCACATGTTATTTAATTAAGAAACAAGATCACTACTTCTGCCTGAAGAAGCTCAGGTGCCACCAATACATGTCCCAAATGAACCGACAAACCCAGGAGAAAGGAGCGACGGAGCAGTGTCACTTACCTAGCTGTCTCCTCAAACTGTATGTCATCCACTGAGGCTGTAACACAGGAAACGCCAGCGTGTTTCTCAGCTTCAAAAAATACAGAAAAAGGTGCTGCTTTAGTGGTGACATTAGAATATTTCAGTACAAGGGAAAGGAATGAAATGTATGTGCATTGATTTTAGTCACCCATCCCTCATTCATCATAGTACCACGGTGCCCACACTTTCACCAGCTTCTCTGCTCTGATGTTTCTACTGCATGGCAATTCCTGCACTTTATCCTAAATTTAACTTACATGATCTTGTAGTTAAAATTCAATACTAGTATCTAGCAAATCTTGCTATTGAAATAGCAATTTTAGTAAGCTGGTGATGACTTTAAATATTTTATCAGGTACTATCCTTCTTTTGTTTTCAGATCAAAGCATCACGGGGGTATCCACTTGCCCACATAACCAGCAGCAGAATCTGTTTAAGTGATTTAACCACTGTAAGCATTGAGCAGTATGGGAAACTCTGAGTCATCCCAAATCCCAGAGGATCTTCTCTGGGTATTAGAGAAGAAGAGAGAGATGGGCACATAGTAGATAGTCAATATATTTTATTTTATTATTACCAAATTTATGCCAAATTCAGTACGCATTAATTATGTTTAAAATTCATTTGTTTTCTGTTCTTAGATTGGATAATTTCTATTGATGTATTTTTGCATTTGCTTTTTTCTCAGCCATGTCCATTCTGCTAGTAAGCCTGTCCATTGACTTTATTATTTTAGACATTATATTTTTCAGTTCTGGAATTTCCATTTGGCTTTAAAAAAAAGTTTCTATTACTCTGCAGAAATGTACTACTTTTTCAACCTCTTTTTTTCTTTTTCTTTTGAGACGGAGTCTCATTCTTTTGCCCTGGCTGGAGTTCAGTGGTACAATCTTGGCTCACTGCAACCTCTACCTTCCAGGTTCAAGCGATTCTCCTGCCTCAGCCTCCGAAGTAGCTGGGATTACAGAAGCCCACCACCACGCCTGCCTAATTCTTGTATTTTTAGTAGAAATGGGGTTTCACCATGTCTCAAACTCCTGACCTAAAGTGATCCACACCGTCTCCAGCCTCCCAAAGTACTGGGATTACAGCAGTGTTTATTATGATATTTTTCATTACATTCTTGAGCACAGTTACACTAGCCGCTTTAAAATTCTTGAAGCTTAATTCCAGCCCGAGGGTTACTAGGGATGAATCTCCATTTATTAATCTTTTCTCTTAAGAATGAATCATGTTTCCCTTTGTATGTCAAGTAATTTTGGATAATATCCTAGCCATTGTGAGTGATCCATTATAGAAACTGTGTTTCTCTGAAGTGTTGGTTTTGTTTTTGTTTTTTAAAGCAAGCAGTTAACTTGACTAAACTGAAACTATAATTCTGCCTACCTAGAGATGGGCACAACTATTTTCAGTTATTTTGACCTCAACGAGGAGGTTTGGAGTCTGTCCTATGTATACATGATTTAACATTTGCCAGATACCTGGGCAAAGATTGTAGATAGATTTTAGGGCTCTGTCTCTCCGTCTCCTTCCTTTCTGGAACTTTCCCTTTCATATTTCAGTAGCTGCACTTTTCCCAAACCCTGTCTTTGGGCTCTTCAAATCAGTAAGCCTATGGGTTTTCCATCAGAACTATAGCTGGGGGCAGACTGGCATTTTCTTTCAGGCTTAAAGTCATTTAAAAAACAAAAACAGAAAGAGCCAACACCATTCTGTTCTTTCATGTGTGAGCTTTCAAGTGTTCTAAGCCTACTTTTGTTCACTTTTCACTTGCCTTATGTCTTTTTTATTTAGTGTGTGGGGTTCGTTCCCATGTGAAGCCCCTCGGAATTGGGCCTCACCATATGGCGAGCTTGAGCCCGGACACAGTTTCCCGTTGGAGGCAGTCGAGCTATGGGAAAGTAGGAACTGCAGGTAAAGGAATTACAAAAAGAA